>CAUYQG010260370.1:0-11957 GCA_963574415.1 Tarsius wallacei | reverse complement strand
ATGCCCGGCTGATTTTTTTATTTTATTGTAGAGATGAGGTCTCGCCAAGTTGCCCAGGCGGGTCTCAAACCCGCGGGCTCAGGCAATCCACTCACCTCAGCCTCCCAAAGGCGCAGGATTACAGGCTGAGCCACCGAGCCCGGCTACTATGGTTATTTCAATTCATGAGGATCTAATCAGTAGAATACACATGAAAATAAGGAAAACAGGAATCCTAGGCACATTGTTGAATGTCAAGGAACTTCACAAAAAGCCGAGCACTCAGACCCTACAGGAAAAAGAGATACCAACCTGCTGTTGGCCCTCAGGGCACCAGAGTCAGGAGCCAGTGCAGCTATAAATGTCCAGTCATCTTTTATCCCTCCCTCCATCCCATTCTAGTCTTCTGCCACTATCATCACCAGTTACTATGCCCATTTGCCTCTGGCTACTGATTAACAAATTTTCTCTCTATTTCCTATTCAAATTCCTGCTCAAGAGAGAACCTAGTTGTACCTGCTAATTACCACCACCCTTTTTACAACACCTGGTGTTCATCCCTGTTGCAGTGATACACGGTACTAAGGTTCCACAGTATGGGATATGGGCACCCCTGCTTTCTCAGAAAACCTGAGAAAACAGGTAAATAGTCAGTAGTGGAACAACCGTCTTGCACTCACGAAGAAAAACACAAGAATAAAGGCCTGCTGTGAACACGGATTATACCAAACGGAGTCATTCACGTCATACCTCACTAAAATGGAGTCAGGAGGCCATCGAAGGACAGCCAGGCCTCTGTTCCGAGAACTGTTTTTGTGATTCAAAAGAAAAGCCACAAAGACTGTAACTTTAACATGACTTCTGCCTAGTAACTGCTGCCACTCACCAGTCTCTATGAGACACTGCCAGAACCAATGAGCTTTCATTCAAAACCATTTATCTAACCTCCCTCTTTTCCCCAATAAAGCCCAAGACTTTCCTTCTGTTCTTCAGACATATCTAGGGGCTATGCTAGTGCGCACACCTTGTATTGCAATTCTAATTATTGTATGTTATTCACAAATAAACCCTTTACTTATAGATTGGTCTCTCTATATTTTTATTGAAGGTTGACATCACATTCTAATAATAGCAGAGAAGAAAGTTAGAACGTTCCTCCAGTTCTCTGCTGGGAAGGAACACCTTTCTCCCATCAACCAGAGGAAAATAAATGACCCTTTTTAAAAAGTTAATTGCTGTTAATTTGGTTTTCTTTATGCAGCAGAATACAATTTCTAACTGATACTTCTAAAATGAAACACCCTCATGAATCAGTAAAAGCCAACATTCATCTGACACCAAACGTCTATGTGCTATCCTTGAAAAATTATACTCCTTCATTATTTCATTTAAAATAAATCATTTTTGCTGGTATTTTATCTTCTGCCTAACTATTAATAGCAATGTCCCTCAGAGCATATCCCTTGGATTTAAGAAATGTCATCTATTTCTACAGCTACAATTACATCCTGTATGTTCAAGGTTACTGTGTGACACTAATATAGACCTCTCAACTAAACTCCAGACTGCTGTACTTGGTCAACAACTGGAAACAGACACTTCATCTTTAGTGATTTAAGGCACTTTCACTCATCATTTTCCTCCCTCAACCTGATCTTCTCCTGTTCCCTTACTTGAGTAGCCTAAGCTTCTACCTACTTTACCTAAATCAGTGTCATTAGAATTAAACTTTGTGCCTCCCTCTTCCTTGCCCTGGAAATATAATAGTCACCAAGTCCCGATAAGCTGCCTCTTAAGTGTCAGCTCTCTGTCCTGTCCTCCCCTCTCTGTCCTGACTGCCACTGCCCCTGTTGGAATCTTCAACGGGCTATCAAGGACCTCAGGTCATTTCCCTCAACTGGACAAGAATACCAATCACTCCAACACCTTCTACCCACCGCTATGAGAGGGATTTGTCTAGAATGCAAATTTCATGTAATTTTCCTTTGTAAAATAGTTTGGTGGCTCTTTATGGCTTCATGATGACACCAATTCAAAAAGGACCAGGTTCTGCCAGACACACTCTCCAGACTCATCTTTGACTACAGCCCACCATATATTCCAATGCTACAGGTACTGTATTCCTAGCACACCAGGCTTTTGCACACGTGTGTGCCTTTGAGTAGACTCTCCCTTATGCCTGGACTAAGATTTCTCTATTGTTTCCATACTAATCTTATCCTAGACTAACTGCCAGACAACTGTTAGAATCAGTTCACATGTCACCAGTGGAAAAAATGCACACGGAAATGAGAAAAATAAGAATCCCAGGCACATGGTTAAATGTCAAAAGACTTAATAAAAAGCCAAGGACCCAGACACTATAGGAAAAAAAGATGTCACCATGCCGTTGACTTTCATGGCACCAGAGAGTCTTTCAGGAGCCAGGGCAGCTATAAAAGGTCAGTCATCTTTTCACCCTCCCTGAATCCCATTCTAGTCATTCTGTCACTAACAGTACTCAGTTACCGAGTCCATTTTCCCTCTAGCAACCAATTAACAAATTTTCTCTCTATTTCCTATTCAAATTGTTCAAGAGAGTATCCAGTTACACCTGCTAATTTCCATCACACATTATCTGTCATTATTATTTATTAAAATATCCAGCAAACCAGGAGATAAATAGCATTACTCTCACCTTAAACATAAGAGACACTGGTTCCAGAGAGTTTAAATGATGTGTCTATGCCCATATAAATCAAAGAAAGATGTATTCATACAATGCTAATCAATGAGTTTCATGCTCTATTAAAAAAGGACAAGTTAATTTATGCTAAGACTGCCAGGTGTTATTAAATTAATGATACCCAACATAGGCTTCAAATTCCCATTGTGTTTTCAATGCTTATGAAAGTAATAATGACCACTCTGTCACCATGAGCTTCACGATGAATATGTAGTTTTAGTATACATAGCTTTCAAAATTAGAATATATTGAAAGGAGGTTTGCAAATATTTGTTAAAAGGGAAGGGAGGATCAGTATTTCTCATGAAGATGATATTGTGTTACCATTTACACAGAGTGATTAGCACAGGAAAATTAAGCACCTGTTTTGCAGAGCACAGACTGCAAGGATCCGGACACAACAGATGTTGTTTCTGTGAATGTACAAAGAACCTGCCCATCGTCTACACTCTATTCCACCGCCATGCCTTTTTGCCTGAAGACTTCATTGGAAATATTAAGTTATGATTTGCCTTTCATGATTTATGGCCTTTGGAATGCTACGTTCAAATAAAACCTGGGCATCTCACTGAGGACCTTTATTTTAACCCGGATATCTAGCTGAGACCACTGAGGCAGCATGTATTTTAGTGAAGTTGAAAGGCCAAATAAATCTATGCTGATGTGTTGATACCTTACAGGAATAAGTATATATTTGAGTGTTTATGTTGAAACTCCAAATTAATCTTCACCTTAAGGGCTAGTAAACTGCTTCCAGGAATCTTAAAAGAAAATAAAAGTGAGGCTATGCCATATAAAAACATGAAATGTGTCCAAAGAGCTATTCGAGACCAAATTCAAGACCTTAAATATTTAAATTGTTTAAATAGATGAAATTTAAAATAATTGCGTTAAGAATTTAACCATGGAAATTTGAAAATGAACAACAAAAATTCTTGAAAACACTAGGGACTAATGGGAAAATTCTGCAGGAAAGGTAAAAGTAATTTCATACCAAAAGTTCAGAAGAATAGCAAAAATGCCAGAAATGATACACCCAGGAACCTGACAATAATTAAGGAACTGTGTGACTTTCTATCACATAAGAACAATGACTTCTATGTCAAAAAGTATAGAACAAATAAAAATTTAATAACCAAATATAGATCAAAACAGAAAACTGATACACTTAAAAATTGGTTAATTGTCTTAGGGAAACCAAAAATTCAATTGATCTTGCAAAGCATGACAAACATAATTGAGACAAAAAGGACAAAATTAATAATGAGAAAACGGACATAGTATTGCACATGTAAATTATCTTTAAAATTAAGAAAATACTACATAATATTCCATGCTAACAGTATTTAAAAACTGGAAAAATTGATTATTTTCTCCAATAATTTCTCCAATCTCAACCGACATTGTATAAATAGAATTTAACTTTTCTTTTATAAGAATTAGATTCCAGAATCTAGACTCTTACTGTTTTACTTTCAAAACATTTTCATTAGTTCAACATTATATTTGGTCTTGAGCAGCTCTTGGAATATATCTCATATTTTAATGTGGCATAGCTTCACTTTTATTTTCTTGAAATTGTATGAAGTTGAACATGAATTTTATTCTATATCCAATAGTTATTTAGGTGCGTGTACTTAATAATTTATGGTTTAAATGTATAAAATTTTTTTAATTATTCGTTTTTTAATTGAAATATCTGACCTTTGAGTATGTTTCAATACTTGAGTGTTTCATACTATTCCACCATTGTGGTTTCTATCTAGTTGTCTAGACACTTCTAACACTTTTTCACATAAAATATTTCGAGGTTATGTAATCTACTGAAATAATTCATGACGAATATTGTCATTGTTAATATGATATTATCCTGCTAAATATTTTGCCTTGATTTTCTTCACCTGAAAATGTAACACTGCTTTCTTTGCTTTTTGTTTCTACTTGCCTTATTAGCCCTCCCCATTCCTTTATTTTTAGCCAGCTGTATCATTCATTAGGTGCACCTTTTGTAAGAAGCGTATTGTTGAAATAGCCCTTTTAAATCCACAGGAGAATGTCGTTATGTAATATGTGGGGATTAACCTATGTATGTTTGTTTATTTAAACTATGTAATTGTTCTCTTATTTTAAGTTTCCTTTTAAAAAAAATGGCCGGGCGCGGTGGCTCAAGCCCGTAATCCCAGCACTTTGGAAGGCCAAGGCGAGAGGATTGCCTGAGCTGATGAGTTCGAGACCAGCCTGTGCAACATGGTGAGACCTCATCTCTACAATAAATCAAAAATTAGCCAGGCGTGGTAGTGGGTGCCTGTAGTTCTGGCTACTTGGAAGACTGAGGCGGAAGGATGGCCCGAGCCCAGTAGGTCAAGGCTGCAGTGGCCGTGAGTGTGCCACTGCCCTCCAACTTGGGTGACAGAGTGAAACTCCAAATAAAAAAAAATTGCTTTCAAACATCTAAATTTCAAAAGTAGTTCTTAAATGAAAACACATGTGACATTGAAAATAACAATTTGATGTAAATAATATATATCAAAGTGCCTAGATTATATTTACAGATGTAGAAGAGGGAAAAGGAAATCTAAGTATATTTCCATTATAGATGGAGTGAGATAAAGCAACTCCATCCTTGATTTCAATAATCAGATAAATTAGTAATTTAATTTGTTTAATCTTAATTAGAATTATATTTTAAAGTGGGATCTAAATCAATGAAATAGATAAGAGATAAAATAATATAGTCTGTCATAAAATGCAAAAGATGTTGAGTATTCTTTTTTTTTTTGAGTTGGAGTCTCACTCTGTTGGCCAGGATGGCGTGCAGTGGCACATCACGGCCACCCCAGCATCAACCTGCAAACCCGTCTCAAACCCGTGAGCTCAGGCAATCTTCTCACCTTGGCTTCCCAGGGTTCTGGGATTATAGGTGTAAGCCATCACGCCCAGCCTAATGCAATATTTTAAATAACTGCTTATCACTTATTTTTTATTAAAATGTTTTCTATATTTGATCCATTCCTTTAGTAGCACAAATTCCTCATTCTTGGATTATAAACCTTTATTTCATTGTTGGCATGCACCAGTGGCTTGATGCACTAAATCTAACAGATATCCAACAGATACTTGATATTTATGTGTATATGTGTTATACCCCTGAAAATTTCATTATATTCCCGTCCTCTGTTCGGTTATTCCTGCACCATATACAGGGGCTTCTTTTTTTTTAAGTTGAGAGTAACCTCCTATGACACTAACCATTTTAATGTATACAATCTGGGGGCATTTAGTACATTAACTGTGTAGCAATCATTATGCCTAGTTGTAAATCATCTGCTTCAGCCCAGAGGGAAACCCCGTGGTACCCATTAAGCAGTCAATCCTACTCCCACACTTCCCAGCCTCTGGCAACCACTACGTTTACTTTAAATATATTTCAAATAAATGGAATCCAGCAGTATGTGACTTTTGGGGACTGATTCCTTTCACTTGGCATGTTTTTGAAGTTGATTTGTGTTGTGGCATGTCATCAGTGTTTTTTTTTTTTTTACGTCTGAATAATATTCCATTGTATGGATATACCACTTTTGTTTATCCATTCATCAAGTGATGGACATTTGAATTGTTTCCGTCTTGTGGTGATTGTGAATAGTGCTGCTAGAAGCATTTTTGAGTACAAGTTTTTGTTTAAATTCCTGTTTCAATTATTGTGGTATATACTTAGAAGTCACATGTTAATTCTATGTTTACCCTTCTGAGGAACTTCCAAACCGTTTTCCAGAGTGCATTCACTATTTTAGATTCCCATAAGCAACACAAAAATGCTCTAATTTCTTCACATCTTCACCACCATTTGTTATTTTCTGTTTACTATTTCCAACTTAGTAGATATGAAGTAGTACCTCACCGTGGTTCCACGGGGTTTAAATTATCATAATTTAATAATAATAATAAATGTACCTTCTGTTTTGAGAACGGACAAATTTACTGTCTGCTTAGAAACACCAGCTATTTTTGCTGATTCATTTTTCCAGATTAACTTTAGGATAACTTGTTCAAGTTCCCCAAAATATACTAATGTAATTTTTGTTGGCATTGTGCTAAATGTAATAATTTACTTAGGAACAATGTACGTCTTCATAATTGTTAAATATTCTTTTGTTCCTCAATGAAGTTTTGGTTTTCAGTTTGATTGTTTTTCATTTAGATCCTACATATTTTTGTTATATTAATTAAGTAACTTGGCTATCATACAGCAAAGCCAGTCACTGACATTGCCATTTTATTTTATAACTGATAATCCAAAAGCTGAATCTGGACTGGAAGCAAAGTATTTTATTCTGATTGTTTTTTTTTAGTTAAAAAAAAAAAACCTGGATCATCAACTCTTCAAACTTATTTTGAATGATGATAAGATCTGTCCTGTTCCTACAATTTAGTAATCAGCTAGAGTGGAGTTACACTATCTTTTTGGGGTAGGAATTATTCTCTCCAATGTACTTTCTTCTCCATCATTCCCTGTTTTATTTCAAAATAAGGCTGAAATAAGAAGGGACAAACATCAATTGTTTTTCTGCTATTGTTAATATCGTTTTCATAATAACAGTCAGAAAAGCAGAATATTTCTTGTAAATATATATGTGAGTTTGGATTTTTTTGAAATTGAGTCGAAGGCTTGAAGGCAAATCATTTATTTGGGAAAGGTCCTCAGGAAACCAGAGTGAAGAAGCAGGAAGATTTAGACAGGGAAGGAGAGAGCATAAGAGAATATTCTTTACTAAACTGGTTTCTGCAGTGAACAACGTAGGTTCAATCCCTCATCCTCACCCCAGGAAACTGAGGGCTCTAACACAAGATTGTTCTCCCAGAGGATGGAAGGCTGGGGAGTTAAACTCCAGCTTCCCCAGCTCACGTTAGTTGAGGGCTGCCCCAGGGCTGTACGGTTCTGTTCCACCTTGCCCTCCCAATTTCTTAACAAAGTCAGCTCTCATGGCTTTGGGGAAAGCCTCGGACAAAAGCACCAAGAGCCAATGAAGTGAGAGGCAGGGAGCCATCTACCACAACCACAGGCAAAACCAAAATCAAACAGAGGATTTGACTTGGGACACCAGCTGTGACTACGGCACATTTCTCTGCTGAGTTGGGAAAATGAAGACAAAATCAAGTGTGTGTGAATGAATAAATTATCTCTGTGTCTAAAAACATACAACTTAAGACTCCATTATGAAATACGCCATAGTGCTGATTGCAATTGTGATTTAAAAAAAGAAAAAAATATGAAAGTTATCAAATCTGATGTACATTTGGCTTTTTCCCCCCTTTATCACTTCTTCCAGCATTCACTTGACTTTTTAAAAAGTGAATAAAATATCTGCCATTGCTATAAAATGGAGTGATGAATGAAGTAAAAAGTTGCCCAGGCATCAGAATCCTTTAAAGATAAACTTTAAAACAGTGGTCCTGGAGTGCAGGAGGCATTGTATATCCCAAACAAAGACAAGCATTCAAAAACTTAGTTTCAATGGAAACACTGTAGATCAGATTACTGGAAAACGTAAGATGGGTAAATCACAAAAGATCTTTTACATTTTGAAAGATTGGATCATTTATGTCTTCTAATATAGTTAAAATCTTTAGTTATAAATCAAAACACCAGGTGATCTACAGCTATTTGTGATGTCAATGCCTATTTTGATGTGATTAGTGGCATTTTTATCTTCCGGGTTGGCAAACTCATCCTAGAAAAAGTACCTCATTGCTGAGTATCACTGTGGTCATCTTCGAAGTACTCCTCTTGGGAAGCTATGCATAGACACTGGTGCCTAGTCCATCCGTCAGAGCAATTTTGGAACTCTTTTTCTGGAATGGCCATCAGAGCTGATATCGTTGTTTGTTGAATACTGAAAATTAAGTTCGCGAACTCACCACCGTGCACTTATGTTGGCAGCACTGTACAAATAACTGTATGGGGACACCCTCCCTACTCGCCTGATCTGACCCCTAAAGACGTGTTTCTTTACCCAAAGATAAAGGAAATACTGAAAGGAAGACATTTGATGACACTCAGGACATCAAGGGTACTACGACAACAGCTCTGATGGCCATTCCAGGAAAAAAGTTCCAAATTGCTTTGACGGGTGGACTAGGTTGATGCATAGCTTCCCAAGAGGAGTGCTTCCAAGGTGACTGTAGTGCTATCCAGCAATGAGGTATGTAACACTTTTTTCTAGGATGAGTTTGCAAACTTAATTGTCGGACTGTATGCAATACATAATGTGAGATTCTATTTCTGTGTCAAGAAAATCCTGAGCACCTCAGTGTAGCTGCTGAAAATTAGTACACTCGATAACAAATGATGGTGATAACTTATCATGGTCAGAGTTAACACTGGCTTGCTAGAATATAAAAGATACACTAAATGTATACTCATAATGTGCTAAGCACTGTCCCAATATGTGTGTGCACATGCATTGTATATTAATACTTGTTCAATTAATCCTCAAAACAGTCCTGTGGAGTCATTATCATTTATTACTACATTTCTCCAGATGAAGAAAATGAGAAACGGGGACATTAAGTAACTTGTCCACGCTTACAGAGTGTATCCGTCAGGGTCTCCAGAAAAACACAACCAATAGGAAAGTTATTTTAAGGACCAAGTTCAAATGGTTGTGAGGGATGGGACATTTGACCTCTGTCTGGCAGCCTGGAACCTCGGGCAAAAGTTGTTGTTACAGCCTTGAATTTGAAGTCTGTAGGGCAGACCAGCAGGCTGGGACCCAGACAGGATTTCTATCTTGAGGCAGTATTTCTTCTGCCCCGAAGAAACCTCAATTTTTTTGCTCTTATGGTCTCCAGTGATTCAATGAGGCCCACCCACGTTATCAAGGGTAATCTCCTCTAACTCAACCAATTGTAGATGCTGATTCTATTTACAAAATACCTCCATGGTCATTTTAAAGCAAAAGTATCTTATCATCAGAAAGGGGCAACAACTATGAATCAGAGGAGAAGCAGAGAGAGAGAAAACTACAAGGAAGCCCCCACCCTTATCTGAGGTTTCACTTTTCAAGGTTTTAGTTACCCAAGGTCAGCCATCATCAGAAAACATTAAATGGAAAACTCCAGAAATAAAGAGTTCATGCGTTTTAAAGGTTAAGTTTCTTTAAAACAATTTTTCTGCTGGTTCTGTTTTTCTGGAGAACCTGACGGATACACTGTGCTGCCTTGGGCAAGATACTTAATGTCTCTGTTCCTCATTTTCTTCATCTGTAGAACTGCAGTAATAATGGTAATTACTCTGCAGAACTATTACACTGTTGTGAGTAGTGTGATGAAATTTCGTACCATCCCACTCTGTCCCACGCAGGACTTTAATCCTCCCTGTGTCCAGCGTATTCGTGCTGTCTACACCACCCCCTCGGTCACTGAAAAGCCATCTCGTTAGGAAATGGACTGCTGTTTACTGTACTATTTGTGTTCAAGTCACCCTTATTTTACCAAAAAATGACCCCAAAGCACAAGAATGACGATGCTGGTAATTAGGATACACCAGCGAGAAGCCATAAAGTGCTTCCTTTAAGTGAAAAAATGAAATTCTCAACTTAATAAGGAAAGAAAAAAACGTAAGTGAGGGTGCTAAGATCTACAGTAAGAATGAACCTTCTATCCTTGAAACTGTGAAGAAGGAAAAAGAAATCTGCTGGCTTTGCTGTCTTACCTCAAACTGCAAGCTATGGCCACGGTGACCGATAAGCTTAGTTAGGAGGGGAAAAGCATTACATTTGTCAGTGGAAGACATGAACAGAAACATGTTACAACTGACAGCAATCATGTTCAGTGCTACCCATGATGTCAGACATCTGCTAGGAGTCTCAGAATGTATCCTCCAGCGGGTAAAGGGGACTTACAATACCTTTACTTTTTTACATGCACAAACTGCTTCCTCGATCTACCTGAATCCTCTCTATAACTCAGCTGAGAGGCATTTGGAGTGGTGGTGGAGACAGGTGGGTCAGAGCCTCTAAAGGGATATCCTTATTACGATGACTAGTCTACTCAGCTTTTAGTGGAGACGACCCAGCACTCCAACCATTTAAGAGGGCTCACTGCCAAATGCCATACACTGTAGTATTTGTTTAATTTTTTACTTTATTATAAAGATGTGAGTACAAGTCAGGATTAGGTACATAAGTAGTTTACAGGCAGGTGAAGTCTGGGCCTCCAGCTGGTCCTCATTTCCCTGGTTTAGGACCAGATACCCTCAGTGAAGTTATATGCCCCCCATCCCTCCCTCCCCTGCCAGTGTCCAGCTATTGCCAATCCCTCTCTTGTAGTATGGTGATAAATGTTCAGGACACACTTATGAGTGAGAACACATGGTATTCTGTTCTTTGTCTCTGCGATAGTTCACTGAGTATGATGGACTCTTTAAACATCATTATAGAGCCCGCGGGTTCGAGACCCGCCTGGGCAGGCGAAACCTCATCTCTACAATAAATCAAAAAAATTAGCCGGGCGTGGTAGCGCGCGCCTGTAGTTCCGCTACTTGGAAAGCTGAGGCGGAAGGATCGCCAGAGCCCAGCAGGTCGAGGCTGCGGTGGCCGGGAGCGGCCACTGCACTCTAGTCTGGGCGACGGAGTGAGACGCCAACTCAAAAAAAAAAAAAAAAAAATTATTACAATTCAATCAATAACTTGTTAAAGACTTAGCATTGTAATAGTTATTTGAAGGATGTCAACACATTCATGGAATCAATCAGAACTATTTTTGCAAGCTATAGATCAGGTTTTATAGGTGACACAAAGAGGCTTAGAAGCTTTTTATATTTAGAAAAAGAGACTATGACTCAGGTTTTTAAAATTTTGTGGTTAGGCTTTTCATCAGAGCATGAGGCCTCTTTTTCTGATCTTTCTTTCCTTATGAAAAGTTAAATTGAATGTGATTTTTTTTTCACTATGTTGCTCAGACATGAGCATAGCTCACTGCAGCCTCAAACTCCTAGGCTCAAGCAATCCTCCTGCCTCAGCCTCCCAAGTCTCTGGGACTAGAGGTGCACACCACTGTGCCTGACTGAATGTGGTTTTTGGGTTTTTGGGGGGTTTTTTGGTTTTTTTGTTTGTTTTTTTTTTTGAGTTGGAGTCTCACTCTGTCGCCCAGACTGGAGTGCAGTGGCCGCTCCCGGCCACCGCAGCCTCGACCTGCTGGGCTCCGGCAATCCTTCCGCCTCAGCCTTCCGAGTAGCTGGAACTACAGGCGCGCG
>CAUYQG010260366.1:0-50495 GCA_963574415.1 Tarsius wallacei | reverse complement strand
AATCCTGTGCTGAGTGAAGTGTGATTAAATCATTGATTAAATAAGCAAGTATACTAAGTACATAAACTGTGTTAATTACATAAAAATATATTACTAGGTTATTATTGTGAAAGTGAGATAAATAATGACTAATTCTCTCCTCCTGTTTCCTGGATCTTATTTTGTTCTTTTTTTTTTTTTGAGTTGGAGTCTCACTCTATCGCCCAGACTGGAGTGCAGTGGCTGCTCCCGGCCACCGCAGCCTTGACCTTCTGGGCTCCGGCGATCCATCCGCCTCAGCCTTCCAAGTAGCTGGAACTACAGGTGTGCGCTACCACGCCCAGCTGGTTTTTTATTTATTATAGAGATGAGGTCTCGCCAGGTTGCCCAGGCGGGTCTCGAACCTACGGGCTCAGACAAGCCACTCACCTCAGCCTCCCCAAGAGAGGGATTACAGGCTGAGCCACTGAGCCCAGCTAGGGCTATATATTTTATAAGAAAAGTTACAAGACATTAAGGTGATCCAAATTTTATAATCACTCTTACAAAAATGAGAATATATTTTATTATAAAGGCAAATTTCACATATTTTTTTCTGCTGTCATTTTTGCCACTCAAGCAAGTCACCAAAAGCTAACAGGATGCTGGACTTACCAGCGGAGTGTATGGTCAGTGCAAGTCTCTTGAGATGCCTTGTTGATCGGTAGATCATGGAGTAGCCTCGGCTCCTGACTTTACTGTGGTGATACTGAATGTAGCATTCAAGAAGTACGTGGAGAAGCCACAGGACAACTTTCCCGAGGATGATGACTGTCTGCGCTTTCAACGGGCTGGTGTAGTTTCCTGGGCACTTGTCCTCATTTGGATTAGGGTATGAACAAAGCACACCTGTTAAAAATGCTAAAATGACAAACACGACCTGGTGGGAAGGGAAGCAGCAGGATTAATATTCAATATTTGGAATTAGGAAACAATAATCACCATCCCATGGTCAAAGTAACTCATGACTTTCACGCTCCTATTGTATGAATGAGTCAGAAAACATTGTTTAAAAATTATTTTTAGGCCAGGCTTGGTGGCTCAGCCTGTAATCCCGCGCTTTGGGAGGCTGAGGTGAGTGGATTGCCTGAACCCACGGGTTTGAGACCCACCTGGGCAACTTGGCGAGATCTCATCTCTACAATAAATCAAAAAACTAGCTGGGCGTGGTAGCGCGCGCCTGTAGTTCCAGCTACTTGGAAGGCTGAGGCAGAAGGATCGTCGGAGCCCAGCAGGTCGAGGCTGCGGTGGCCAGGAGCGTGCCACTGCACTCCAGTCTGGGCGACAGAGTGAGACTCCAACTCAAAAAAATATATATATTTTTAGAACTCTACATATCACCATACACAAAATCAATTCTAAGTGGATCAAAGACCTAAACGTAAAACTGTAAGAATCTCAGAAAATGCAAGAGACACCCTTGAGGAATTGGAATAGGCAACCAATTCCCGATCAAAACCCCAGATGCCCATGCCATAAGAGATTAGACAAGTAGGACCTCAACAAACTGAAAAGCTTCTGCAAAGCAAAAGAAACCATCAAGAGAACGGGGAGACAGTCCACAGACTGGGAAAAAATATTTGCCAACTGTACATCTGACAAACGCCTAACATCCAGGATCTACAAGGAACTCACACATGCTTAAAGGAAAAAAAAAAAAAAACAGCCCTATTAAAAAGTGGGCAAAAGAAATTAAAAGACACTTCTCAAAAGAAGACATACAAGCAGCCAACAGATAAATGAGAAAATGCCTCACGAATCATCAAAGAAATGCAAATTAAAACCACACTGAGATGCCCCTAACTCCAGTCAGGATGGCCATCATCAATAACTCAAAAAAACAACAGATGCTGGAGAGGATGTGGAAAAAAGGGAATGTTTCTACATTGTTGGCGGGAGTATAAACATGTACAACCTCTGTGGAAAACAGTGTTGCGATTCCTAAAAGATCTAGAAATTGATCTTCCATATGACCCAGAATTCCCCTTCAATACCCGGAGGAACTCAAATCATTCTACAAAAAAGATACCTGTTGGCGCTAGATGCAGTGGTTCATGCCTGTAATCCCTGCACTTTGAGAGGCTGAGAGAGGATTGTTTGAGCCCATAGGTGCGAGATCAGCCTGGGCAATATGGTGAGACCTCGTCTCTACAATAAATAAAAAAATTAGCTGGGTGTGGTGGCACATGCCTGTAGTTCCAGCTACTTGAAAGGCTGAGGTGGAAGGATCGCCTGAGCCCAGCAGGTCGAGGCTGCGGTGGCTATAAGCGTACCACTGCACTCCAGCCTAGGTGACAGAGTGAGACTCCAACTAAAAAAAAAAAAAAAAAAAAAAGATACCTGTGCATACATGCTTATTGCAGCACTATTCACAACCCCAAAAACATGGACCCAACCATGATGCCCACTGAAATTGGACTGGATTTAAAAAATGTGGTACAGATACACAATGGAGTATTATGCAGTCATAAAGGACAAAATTATGGACTTCGCAACAACTTGGATGGATTTAGAGTCTATCATACTCAGTGAACTATCATGGAAACAAAGAACTGAATACCACATGTTCTCACTCATAAGTGGACCATGAACATTTATCATAATACTATAAGAAAAGGATTGGCAACAGTGGGACACTGCCAGGGGAAAGGGGAGTACACATAACATTAATAAGGATACCTGATCTCAAACCAGGCAAAGTGAGGACCAGTGGGAGGTCCAAACTTCACCTGTACGTTGATCACTTATATAATTAAACTCGACTTGTACCCTACATCTTTAAAATTTAAAAAACAAATTATTTTTATAAACTTTTAAAACAGATTTTAAAAATTTGCAGGAAATTTAGAAAATAGATAAAATCACAAATAAGAAAATAAAAATCACCCCAAATCCCATCTTATACAGATGACCACTTACTGTGACATACAGTTTCCAGCCCATCTCTGTTTTATTTTTAAAATTAATTAATTAATTAAGTAATTAATTACAATTTTTTTTGGAGAGAGGGTCTCATTCTGCCACCCAGGGTGAAGTACAGTGGCATGAATATAGCTTATTGTAGGCTCAAATTCCTAGACTCAAGCTATCCTCCCACCTTAGCATCCCAAGTAGCTGGGACCACAGGTGTACACCACCATGCCCCATTAATTAAAAAAAATTTTTTTTGGTAGAGACAGCGTCTTGCTACATTGTCCAGGCTGGTCTCAAACTCCTGGTTCATGTGATCCTCCCACCTCAGTCTCCAAAGTGGTGGGATCAGAGGTGTGAGCTATCACACCTGGCCTCCAACTCTCTTGTATTAAAAAGAATTACAAAAAGAATGGGGGGAGGGGGAGGGGGAGGGTGATGGGATTAATGGTAGTAAATATCTGTCTGGGGATGGGGAGACACTTCCTATCAACAAGGGTGCCTGAACGAGGCATATTTGTACACCTAACCCTTAACTGTACCCCACAATATCATAATAAAAAATATTGAATAAAAAAAAGAATAAAAAAAGTTAATTTAGCACCTGAAAGGCAACTAATAAAAGTCATAGTTTAAAAAAGTTTATTTCTAGTCTCAGTTTTAGAAGAACAAGAATAACTACCGAGTTAAACTGACACAAATGTAAACAGTTGGTGCCAGAACATGGGCAGACAGGCATTCTCATATGTTGCTGACTAGTCTCAGAACTGCTTTGGAAAATAATTTGGCAATCAGGATCTTGGCCCAGAAATCCTCCTCTAAGGACTCTGACTCTCAAAGTAAAAGCACCAGCACCTGTATCACCTAGAATACACGGCTACAAATAGCTACTTTAGTCTTTTCTGTAGCTGCAAGAAACTAAAAGCTGCCCAAGCATATGTGTCCACCCATAGAAGAATGACTGAACAAACTAAGACTCATTCGCCCATATATACAGTGTTGTGCAGCTATAAAAAATTAACTAGATCTGTGAATTTGTTTGGCTATCTATGACGTGTGCATGCGTGTGTGTATTTACAGACAAGGTCTCGCTCTGTCGCCCAGGCTGGAGTGCAGCGGCGTGATTGCAACTCACTGAAGCTCTGAACTCCAGGCCTCAAGCAATCCTCCTGTCTCAGCCTCCCAAAGTGTTGGGATCACAGGTGTGAGCCACTGTGTCTAGCAGGGAACTGGTCCACTTTTGAGTTTTCACACTGCAGCAAAGAACACTGTGACCCCCCCCACACACTTCTGAAGACAATAATCAAAACGTGGGAAATGACCTAACGGACGTGGAACAACACTGCCTGTGAGGCCCACAGCGAGACCTTGCACCTGTGCTTCCACACACCCCTCCTGCAACTTGTTTTCTCTGCTTAACACTGCTTCCTAGGTGTAGATAAGCAGATACATTTCTACATCAACATATGTAGAGTTAGCTGCATCTTCTTTTTTGTAACTGAAAAAGTAATACATACATATGGATAAAAGAATAAGAAGAGTACAATAAGTAAACAGCAAAATCTATCAGTGTCACTTCTGTCAAGGTCTCTGTCCCCACCTCAGAGGTAACTAGTGTCAACAAGGTCTGTGAATTGTTCTGAAAATCTTCTACTATATATAAAACACAAGTACACACAGCCTTTTCAACTCTCATTTAAAAAGTACACATAAGGCCAGGCGCGGTGGCTCACATCTGTAATCCCAGCACTTTGGGAGGTGGGGGAGAGAGGATTGCCTGAGCCCAGAGGTTTGACACCAGCCTGGGCAACATGACGAGACCTTGCCTCTACAATAAATTAAAAAATTAGCTGGGTATGGTGGCGTGCACCTGTGGTTCCAACTACTTGGAGGGCTGAGGTGGAAGGATCGCCTGAGCCCAGCAGGTGGAGGCTGTGGTGGTCGTGAGCATGCCACTGTACTCCAGCCTGGGCGACAGAGTGAGATTCTGACTCAGAAAAAAACCTGCACATAGGACCGTTCTGCACACAACACTGAAAACCTGATTTTTTTTTTTTTTTTTTGAGTCAGAGTCTCACTCTGTCACCCAGACTGGAGTGCAATGGCAAGCTCACGGCTGTTGCAGCCTCGACCTGCTGGACTCAGGTGATCCTTCCGCCTCAGCCTTCCAAGTAGCTGGAACCTCAGGCATGCGCCACCACACCTGGCTAATTTTTTGATTTATTGTAGAGACAAGGTCTTGTCATGTTGCTCAGGCTGGTCTAGAACCCTGATCTCATACAATCCTCTTGCCTCTGCCTCCAAAGTGCTGGGATTACAGGCGTTGAGCCACCGCACCCAGAGACTTTTTTTTCACTGAACAATGTAACAGTGAAGGCTCTCCTGTGTTAATGCACTGGACACATATCTACTCTTTCCTTTTTAACAGTTATGTGGCATTCCTTTATGTGAATGGGACACATGAAGGGGCCCCTGGAAGGCAGGCTGTGTGCAGTCTCTTGACATGACAGACAGCACTGCTATTATCATCCCTCTACATGCTCAGACACATCCACAGTGAATCCTCTGAAGTGGAGACATGAGCACGGAAGCTGGTCAACATGGCTCACGTGCCCTTGGAAGAGTTCCTATGCCTTTGCAGACATTGCCTGTGGAAGCCTCCTTGCTCCCAGCCAACTCACGTGTGTGAACAGGAAAAGGTTTGCAATGAGAACTGTAGGAAGAGGCTGGAATGCGGGTCTGAAGTGAGCCTGCAGCGAGTGATGGGGGAGCAGTCGGGCATCCAGCAGCGGGTCATCATCAACACTCTGGGTGATGTCCAGGGAGCCCTGATACAGAAGACAGAAGGAGCGACTGTCACCACCTTCTGAATTATGTTGCCAAGACACATTCACAAACTACAAAGCTTCTAAACCATGACATGAGTTAAAGGTAAGAGAACACATTCCCTTCCTAAAGCCAATTTAAAAAATACCCTCCCTAGATAACTGCTGGACAAGGCTTGGTGAAAACAGTTTTAAAATGGGCAGAGAAAATCTTAGACCAGGATTTCCACTTCTCTCAAACAAGGCAATTCATAACGAGATTGAAGCAAGTCATTTTCTTCAAGTCCCTGAAACTTACATATTGATTTATTTAACACTATTTATACTGTTGACATACAGTTCCAGTTTTTAAAAATAAATTGTATCTACTGGGGGCGGTGGCTCACACTTATAATCCCAGCACCTGGGGAGGCAGAGGCCAGAGAATTGCCTGAGCCCACGGGTTCAAGATCAGCCTGGGCAACTTGGCAAGACCTCATCTCTACAATAAATCAAAAAATTTGCCAGGCATGGCGGTGCAGGCCTGTAGTCTAGCTACTTGGAAGGCTGAGGCAGAAGGATCACCTGAGCCCAGCAGGTAGAGGCTGTGGTGCCCGTGAGCATGCCACTGTACTCCAGCCTGGACAACAGAGTGAGACTGACTAAAAAAACCGACATAACAAATTGTATTGTGTATATTTAAAGTGCACAACATTGACGTTATTGGATACATACAGACAGCAAAAAGGCTATTATGTGAAGAAAGTTAACATATGTGTCACCTTACAAGGCTACCCACTGTGTGTGCATGTGTGCGCACGTGTGTGTGGCAGAGGGGTCACATCTACTCACTTGGTACCACCCCACATATGGGGCTGTGTCATCACCTGAGGCCCCAGGCCGCACAGGAGACCTCCAGCCCCTCCCCCTGCACACCTGCTATTCTGTATCCTCTGCCCTGCACTCCCTGTTTCCTTTCCAGCCTTGGCTCCAGGGCTCCACTTTTTTTTTTTGGGTTGGAGTCTCACTCTGTGGTCCAGGCTGGAGGGAGGAGCAGATGTGGAGGCGTGGACATCTGCTGACTCAGAGAGCTGGAGGCAGGGTCACGAGGGAGCGGTCACCTCAGAAGTGGTCCTGAGTTATGGTAGGTGGAGCAGGACGCTACTGGGCACAGGGTTAAAGAGCTGCAGAGCAGCATGGAGTGCCCGGGATGGAAACTGAGGTGCCCACCCTGCCCTGGGTCACACGCCAGCGCTGTGTTGATCTTTGTAGTCAACAGCTGCCTTTCAGATCATTGTGCCTCTCTTCCAGAATCAGGGGCTCTACTCTGTGTCCTCCTCCTGTCCTCAGGTTTCCCTTCCACCCCAAAGGCTGCATTTCTGTCTCATCCTAGTGCAGTGAGCTTACTTAATTTATTGCCTTGCCTGTGCTTTTCTTTCTTTCTTCTTTTCTGTAGAGATGGGGTCTTGCTGTGTTGCCCAGGTGACCTCATAGTGAGTTTCTGTCTCAAACTCCTGGCCTCAGGCGATCTTCCTGCCTCAGTCTCTCAAAGTGCTGGGATTACTGGCATGAGCCACTATGCTTGGCCATGGCTGTGCTTTTCATTTGCTGATTTATGATGTATTTCATGTACTCTATTACTTTTTCTCTTTACATGTGATGAGAACACTTAAGATCTACTCTCTTAGCAAGTCACAAGTGTACAATGCAGTGTTATTAACTACAGTCCCCCTGCTGTTTGTTTTTTGTTGTTGTTGCTTTGAGTTGGAGTCTCACTCTGTTGCCCAGGCTGGAGTGCAGTGACATGCTCACGGCCACCCTAGCGTCGACCTGCTGAGCTCTGGAGATTCTCCCGCCTCAGCCTTCTAAGTAGCTGGAACTACAGGTGCGTGCTACCACACCCAGCTAATTTTTGATTTATTGTAGAGACGAGGTCTCGCCAAGTTGCCTGGGCAGGTCTCGAGCCCACTGACAATTCATTCATTTGCCTTAGCCTCCCAAAGTGCTAGGATTATAAGCTAAGCCACCAAGCCTGGCCACCCTGCTGTTGTTGGACCTCCATGCGCTGTGTTCTACTGTGTATTCTTGTATTATTGTTTAGTCCTTTGTGGCGTCATCCCAAACCTCCCAGTGGAAACATTGACCTCTCTATATTCTCTTACCCTGGACACAACGCCTCATGAGCAATAGTCTTCCAACAGGGCCTGAGGCTGAGAGGCTGTGGCACACTTGGAAGCAGCAGAGACCAGGAAGGACTTTTCCTGCCGAAGCCCTACCTGTGAACGTGACTCGCTGACATGTTTAGGTTCAGCCTCCATGCACTGAGCCTTTGCTGGCTATTTTAGCAACATTCTGTCTCTGCACCCTTCCATGCCCAGAGGGTGCAAGTACCCTTCCATGTCTAGGTACCCTTCCATGTCCAGCGAATATCTAGGTACCCGTCCATGCCCAGAGGGTGCAAGTACCACGAGGGAGCCTTCCTTGATATCCAGGGCTAGAGACTGCCCCTCCGTGTACCCCAGAGGATGCTCTGCTGGCCTCTTCTGTCATACTATGCTGTGACAGGTCTTCTCACTTCTGTCATCCCCTGGGACTTCATGGACTGCTCCCTCTCCTCCTCTTGTTTTTTTTTTTTTTTTTGAGTCAGGGTCTCACTCTGTCACCCAGGCTGGAGTGCAATGGCACAATCATGGCTCACTGCAGCCTTGATTTCCTAGGCTCAGCACCCCGATTAGCTGGGACTACAAGCACACACCACCACTCCTGGCTAAGTTTTTTGACTTTTGTAGAGACATGGTCTCACTATGTTGCCCAGGCTGGTCTTGAACTCCTGGACTCAAGTGATCCTCCCACCTCAGCCTCTCAAAGTGTTGGGATTACAGGTATGAGCCACTGCACTTGGTTTATTTGTCTTTGTTGATCCTAGCATCCAACAGTGTCTCATGGTGGTCAACCGGCAAACATCTGATGGGTGGATGAGCGAACATCCCAAGCCTGTCTTTGCCATGTTCTCTGACTCAGTCATGGAGAGATTATTGGGACATCTGGGGATCAGTTCTGACCAGAGGTAGTAAGAGTTGTGGTAAAAAGCAGGCCACTAGGTCAACGGCCTGGCTCAAATCTAAGCTCTACCCCTCAATAGCAGTCTGTGCCTCAGTTTCCTCCTCTGGAAGGAAGACTAATAATAACAGCACGTGCCTCATAGCTTTCTTGGGAATATTAGATGAGTTATTCCACATAAAAGTGCTTAGACCCCTCCTATTCAGCACAGTACTGGAGTCAGAGAAATCAGGCATGAGAAAGAAATAGAAGGTATCCAAATAGGAAAAGAGGAAGTCAAGTAAGTTATCTCTCTTCTCAGATGATATGATTCAATATCCAGAAAACTCAAAAGATTCCACTAAGACTCCCAGGACTGATAAGTGGCTAGCAAAGTCTCAGGATACAAAATCAATGCTCAAAAATCAGTTGCATCTCCATACATCAACAACGTTCAAGCAAGAACCAATTCGAGAACACAATTCCATTAAAGTGGCCACACACACACACAAAAAACCTCAGAATACATCTAACCAAAGAGGGGAAAAATCTTTACAATGAGAACTACAAAACACTTCTGAAAGAAATCAAGGATGACACAAATGGAAAAAATCCCATGCTCATGGACTGGAAGAAATTAATATCCTTAAAATGTCTGTACTGCCTAAAGCAATCTATAGATTCAACACAACCCCTATCAAACTACCAAATCTAAAAACTACAATACTTAGATTCATAGGGAAACAAAAAAGAGCCTGAATAGTTAAAGCAATCCTAAACAAAAAGAATAAAGCCAGAGGCATCACACTGCCAGACTTCAAACTTTACTATAAGGCTATTGTGACCAAATCAGCATCGTACAAAAATAGACACATAGACCAACGGAACAGAATAGAGATCCCAGAAATAAAACTGCTGACCTACAACCAACTGATCTTTGACAAAGTGGACAAAAACAAACACTGGGGAAAGTACACCCTATTTAACAAATGATGCCGGAAAAACTGGCTAACCCTATACAGAAGAATGAAACTGGACCCCCAGCTGTCACCACATACAAAAATCAACTCAAGATGGATTAATGACTTAAACATAAGATCCCAAACCATAAAAATCCTGGAAGAAAAAGTCTAGAAAGCACTCTTCTGGACATTGGCCTAGGCAAAGAATATATGACCAAGTCCTCAAAAGCAAATGCAACAAAAACCAAAATTGATAAGTGGGACCTAATTAAATGAAACAGCTTCTGCACAGCAAAAGGAACTATCAACAGAGTAAATATACAATCTGCAGAACAGGAGAAAATATTAGCAAACCATGCATCTGGTAAATCCTAATATCCAGTGGGCAAAGGACATGAACAGACACTTCTCAAAGGAAAATATACAAGCAGCCAACAAACATGAAAAAATGTTCAACATCACTAATCATCAAAGAAATGCAAATTGGCTGGGCACAGTGGCTTACGCCTGTAATCCCAGCACTTTGGGAGGCAGAGGCAAGAAGATAGCTTGAGCCCAGCGGGTCAAGATCAGCCTGGCCAACTTGGCGAGACCTCGTCTCTACAATAAATAAAAAAACTAGCCAGGTGTGGTGGCATGTGTCTGTGGTTCCAGACACTTGGAAGGCTGAAGCGGAAGGACCATCTGAGCCCAGCAGGTCGGTGGCCGTGAGCATGCCACTGCACCCCAGCCTAGGAAACAGAGTGAGGCTCTGACTCAAAAAAAGGGGAAAAGAAATGCAAATCAAAATCACAATGAGCTACCATCTCACACCAATCACAGTGGCTTTTAATACAAAGTCAAAGAAACAATAGATATTGGTGAGGCTGAGGAAAAGGGAATGCTCATACACCATCGGTAAGAATGACAACTATGTCAGCCCCTGTGGAGAGCAGCTTAGAGATTTCTCCGAGAACTGAAGGTGGATCCACCAATTCATCCAGCAATCCCACTACTGAATGCATACCCAAAGGAGAATTAACTGTTCTAACAAAAGATACCTGCACTTGTATGTTTATCACAACACCATTTACAATAGCAAAGACATGGACCCAACCCAGATGCCATTGACAGTGGACTGGAAAATGAAATTGTGGTACAGACACCACGAAGTACCATACAGTCATAACAAAGAGCAAAAATCATGTCCTTGGCAGCAACATGGATGCAGCTGGAGACCAATTTTCTAAGTGAATTAACAAGAAACAAACCGAAAACTGCAAGTTCTCACTTAGAAGTGGGAGCTTAATGGTGGGTGCACATGAGCACAAGATGGAACAACAGACACTAGGGACTCCTAAAGCAGGGGAGGGAGGTAGAAAAACTATCCATTGGGTACCATGTTCACCACCTGAATGATGAGCTCAACCAACCTCATCATCACACAATATACCTATGTAGCAAACCTGCCTGTGCACACCCCAATCTAAAATAAAACAAAATTTAATTTAAAAAACAACACATAAAAGTGCTCAGGATGCTCCCTAACAGAGCACTCAGGAAGTGTTAGCCACCGACGTCTCCTCATCTGGCTATGTGCTTGCTCCCTGCTACGGTCCAAATGTTGGTGTCCAGCCGAGAAAGGGGAGTCCCCTACCTTCCTTAAGAGGACTCCGGCCTCACAAATTGAATTAGTGCCCTTACAAAAGGGACTCCAATGAGCTCCCACCTTCTGCCATGTGAAGACACAGCAGGAAGTGCCATCCTTGAAGCAGAGAGCAGCCCTCTCCAGGGCTCTGGCACCTTGACCTTGGCCTCCTGGTCTCCAGAACTGTGAGCAACACATTTCCACTTACAAATGACACAGTCTGCGTATTCTGTTACAGCATGAAATGCATGAAGACACTGCCCCTATGATCACGACCCCTGGCGCTCCCACACCTGCTCTCTCCTCTATTCTCACCACTGAGCCCAGGTGCTCAGCCCAGGTGCTCATGGCCTTCTGCAGCATTTTCCAGTCTCCTGGGCTTGGCAGCCTCTATCACTGCTGTCAGGGTTCTTCCAAGACGAATGCTGCTGCTTCTCTCCTCAGAAACCTTGGGCACCTTTGCACTATCCTCAGAACAGAGTCCACGTTCTTAGTCTGACTGTCTGCTTTGCAATCTGACTTCAAGCCACTTTCTAGGATTTGACACTCAGTTCCCCCCTCCTGGTGCTGACTGCTCAGTAGACCCCTCTCCCATGAGCCCTTCCATCTCCACACCACCTCTACCTCCTCTTCCCCACTTGTCAAGTGTTCATACAACAAGGTTGCATCCTCTGCGATGCGTTCGCAGCAATACCCAGGCTCAGCACCGTTCCTGCTGCTTGCTTCATCAGTACCTTGGAATTTCCCTCTATACAAATGTGAGCTGGGTCTACTCAATATCTTCCATGTCTCTATTTAGCTTCTGAACATATAGAAAATAGTTATAATAATTTTTATGGCCAGGTGTGGTAGCTCATGCCTGTAACTCCAGTGCTTTGGGAGGCCAGGGTGGGAGGATCACTCGAGGCCAGGAGTTTGAGACCAGCCTGGGCAAAATAGTGAGACCCTGTATCCACCAAAATAATAATAATAATAATTTTTAATGACCGTATGCTATTTCTGGCATATATCTTTTCTGAACCAGTTTTAACTGACTCCTTGTAGGTCATATTTTCCTACCTTGTAATTTCTGACTGGATGCCAGACTTTGCAAAATATACCTCTTTGGGTGTTGGACATCTTTGTATTCCTGTAAGTGTTCTTCAACTTTGTTCTGGGATGCAGTTAAGTTACTTGGCAACAGATCTATCTTTTTGGTCTTGCCTTTAAGACACTAGGCGGGGGCAACCCCTTCAGGTCCCCTCCCACTGTGGGAGCTTTTCTACCCTCTCAATAAATCCTGCTTTCTTATTTAAAAAAAAAAAAAAGACACTAGGTGGGACCACAGACATGTTTAGTACGGGGCTAATTATTGCCCTCTATTGAGGCAGGACCTTTCTGATAACTCTGCCTGGAGGCCCTGCAGGTGCTCAGTATGGGTGTTGAGTGAATGAAAGACTGCTCAACTTTTTGAACACTTCAGACCTGGGAAACTGAAATAAAGGCAGCACCAAAACCTGAACTATCAGACAATAATCCACTCTGCGTATCTCCACTGTGTCCCTCTCAAGCGCCTTCCTCTCTAGCCTACATGAGCTTTCTATAGTGCCCCACAAATACCCACTTTTATCTTTTCAGAATTCTACCATCTTTCAAGGTCCAGCCAAGATTTATGTACAAGTTGCCCTGTTAAATGTTTTCCTTTGACTTTAAACTTCTACAAAACATCTGGAATATTTTTTTCTTTTTCTTTTTTGAGTCATTGGAGTCTCACTCTATCACCCAGGCTAGAGGACAGTGGCACGCTCATGGCCATCGCAACCTTGACCTGCTGGGCTCTGGCAATCCTTCCACCTCAGCTTTCCAAGTAGCTGAAACTATAGGCATGCGCCACCATACCTAGCTAATTTTTTGGTTTATTGTAGAGATGAAGTCTCACCAAGTCACCCAGGCTGGTCTCGAACCCGTGGGCTCAGGCAATCCTCTCATCTTGGTCTCCCAAAGTGCTGGGATTATAGGCATGAGCCGCTATGCCCCGCCTGGAATATTTCTTATGCTGCTTTGTATTGTTTTCCTTTTTTTTTTTTTGTAGAGATGGGGTCACACTATATTGCCCAGGCTGGTCTCAAACTCCTGGCCTCAAATGATCCTCCAGCCTTGGCCTCTACAGTGCTGAGATTACAGGTTTGAGTGATCTCACCTGGCCTGTTTTTCTTTTTATATGTATATTTTTTGTTTTTCCTAATTACACTGAAGAGGCTGGAGATAATAATACAGTTCTTCTCTATGTCACTAACTAGAATTTGATGGCTATATCAAATATGTCCAAGGAATCCTGTAGGAAATATATAGCATAAGCCACATAAACAGTCAGTCATTCTGTCAACTCATCAACGGGTGAGAGGGGAGGACTCCAGAATCTAAGTGATCTCTTCATTTCCACTGTTGATAATGACATGACCACCCGCAGAAGATATCTGTTGCTTTCACCCATACGGTATCTCTTCCCTCTTATTTCGTGACAATAACTCTACTTCCTTTGGGGACCCACCGTCTACCTCTCCATTAAGCTTTGGTGGAAACATCCTTCAGTACCCTTCACCCTCCTCTGGCCTAGGGGTAAAACAAAAGACAGTTGGGCCAATCCAATACTCTCTGTGAACAGCAAAGGAAAGAAAGATCATGGTTCAGGCAGATTGATTCCATGGTAGACCCTGAAAGTACTCCTGTCACTTAGGTTCTTTGAGATGCCTTTGTTCAGGTCCTTTCAGAGGACCTGATGTTCATTTACCCTTCCAAATAAATCATTTTCTTCTAAATTAGCTAGAGTTTGCAAACAATGAACACTAACAAATACACAGTCTTTGACTCTTGTTTAAATGTCTGGGCCTATGACATGGTTCATAATTTTTAGCATTTTACTGAATGCTACAAATCATATCCACAAAAATACCAAAAGCAGGCAATTCATTCAGATCCAAAATGATTCAGATATGTAATCGTTGGTGAAACACTGGTCTCCAATGTTTGATGAAACAGACTTCTAGGACTGTACTACTCCCCAAGCTAAAAGCTGCAGATCTGAGAACCCTAGGACTGCCTAGCATCAACCAAGAAGCACTTACGCATGTCTAAGACTCTTATTTTCCTCTTACATGTTCATTTTTTCCAAATTGTCAGCTCATGAAGCTCACCTTTAAACATTCAGAAACAACAGACTTTGCTTCAAACATGAGTTAAGTATGAATTTCAAATCTACTTCCTTCTTACAGTCAGTTTTCCATTTTCTCAAATTAGAAAAAAAAACAAGAAACGTTTAGTCTTACTAGAAACTGCTGGGACTTAATTTTGTGAAAACTGTTCAACTACGGTCATTCTCTGCACAAGAACCTAAGCGTTTGTGCTGCGGGAACCATGTTTCATGTCTTTTGCTTTTCCCAATGTACTTCATTCAGTGACAGGCTCATAGCAATATTCCTATTAATTTACCCGAATTAGTGCTTTAATGTAACTGTCAACTTGCATTTCTCGAGGGTTAGGACTTTGTTTTGTGCCAATGAAAACCCAGTTAGTTCTGGGTACAAATACATGTTTCCCCTAAAAACGTCTTAATATACTTAACAAAAGAAATTTTAAAATGTTGCAATTATGCTATCATTCTGTGCTACACACACTGTCGACCAAGTCCCTGGGCTTTCTAGTAATCTGGCTGGAACCCATCTAAGATTTTAACATCTTTTCATTCCTACCATGCCCAGAGTCAAAACAGCACGTGACACTGTTTTTCCCGATATGGGTTTCCGGGCGATGACAGCGACAGGTCTGCCCGCTGGACGCCGGCGTCCTTCCCGCGCGTCGCGGCTGCAGCAGGTCCGCGGCCCCCAGCGCCCGGTGGGGCGGGCGGGGCCGGGACGTGCGCCCGGGGCGAGCGGGCGAAGGCGCCAGGAGCGTCACGTGAGGCCCCCAGTTCCGGGGCCGAGGACGCGACCCACGTGGGCCGGGCGCCGGCCTGCGACCCGGGAGCAGCCCGCCGCCCGGGAGCCCGCCCGGCTCCCCCAGGGGAAACACGCCCGGAGCCGCCGCGCGAGGTCTCGCGGCCGCGCCAGCCCGCACAGGCGCCCCGGCCCCGCCGAGACTCGACCTGCCTCCCAGTCTCCGTCCCGCGCGCCCCAGACCTGGAGGAAGGGGACTCGGGCCAGTCGCCCGCCCCTTCCGTGTACTCACGTCCTCCATCCGACCCCCCGCCGCCATGTCCCGGCGCCGAGGCCGCAGCCCGGATCAGCCTGGGCGGGGGAGAATCACCACCTCCCGGGACCTGCATGGCCCCGCCCCAGACACACCCTCTTCCGCGTCGCCCCGCCCTTCCGCGTCGCCCCGCCCCCAGATGACCTGGCCCCGCCCCAGACACACCCCCTTCCGCGTCCGTCCCGCCTTTGGCCGGCCGGGGCTCCGCCCCAAACACGCCTCCTTCTGCGCCCGCTCCACCTCTAACTGGTTTGGCCCCTCCCCTTGATCCCAATTGGCCGAGCGGAGGGGGCGTACCGCCCTGAAAATGAAGCTGTGGGCCGCAACCACAGCCCGACCTGCGTGGGTCGGAAGATTCTGCGGCTGCAAATCTGTCGGCTCCTGCCCAGAGACTTGGGTATTGAAGAATGCGCTCCTAGCCAGGAATTTGACAATCTGTGTTCGCCCCCTGCTTCTTTTTCAAACGTAAACTCTTTTCGGGCTGGAGTAGTTTTTATTTGCAAGCACAGTCCTTTGCTCAGGCAGAACGGCGGTAAAATCCTGCTCCACCAGCAGAGGGACCGGAGCGGAATACAGATTCGTTTCCGTGACATGTTTGCAGATTCTACCAGGGGGAAGAGAGGCAGTTCGGAATGTTTAGGGCCTTTGCTTCTTTTTAAACGGAATAAAAAAAGAAAACTGTAATGAAAATCTCTGAAAACGCATAATGATTGTAAAAATATAAGTATACCAGGAAAGTGAAATTTTTTATTACCAGCCCCCAGAGAAAACTTTGATACCAGTTGGAGTGTAAACATTTTCATACTTTTTTTTTTTGAATCAGAGTCTCACTCTGTCGCCCAGTGGCACCTTACCGCAGCCTCAACCTCCTGGGCTCAGGCGATCCTTCCGCCTCAGCTTCCCGTGTAGCTGGAACTACAGGTGCGTGCCACCACGCCCAACTCAATTTTTAGATTAATCGTAGAGACGAGGTCTCGCCTAGTTGCCCAGGCTGGTCTCGAACCCGTGGACTCAGGCAATCCTCTTATCTCCACCCCGCAAAATGCTGGGGTTACAGGCATGAGCCACCGCACCTGGCCCATTTTCATACTTTTTAATGATTATTTTGCACATCGACTGTTCATGAGGTTTGTGAAATAAAACTACTCAAATGTCATCAAAGGAATAGATGGTGTAGGACTCTTGTGATGTTTTTTGTTTGTTTGTTTGTTTGTTTTGAGTTGGCGTCTCACTCCGTCGCCCAGACTGGAGGGCAGCGGCCGCTCCCGGCCACCGCAGCCTCGACCTGCTGGGCTCCGGCGATCCTTCCGCCTCAGCCTTCTGGGCTCCGGCGATCCTTCCGCCTCAGCCTTCCGAGTAGCTGGAACTACAGGCGCGCGCTACCACGCCCGGCTAATTTTTTTGATTTATTGTAGAGATGAGGTTTCGCCTGCCCAGGCAGGTCTCAAACCTGCGGGCTCAGGCAATCCACTCACCTCAGCCTCCCAAGGCGCAGGATTACAGGCTGAGCCACCGAGTCCGGCTTCTTGTGATCTTAAAAGTCTCATAATCTTGAGATTCTATGAATTATTTCTCAAGAACCTTTTCTAGACATGCATTTCCCCTCACCATTTTATTTTGAAAATTCTCAAGCCTATATAAGTGTTGACAGACTAGTATAATGAACATCCTTGTACCTCACAGTTATTACTCAGTTTTGGGGGGGTTTTTTTTAGTTGAAGTTTCACTCCGTCACCCAGGCTGAAGTGCAGTGGCACGCTCACGGCCATCCCAGCGTTGACTTGCTGGGCTCCAGTGATCCTTCTACCTCAGCCTTCCAAGTAGCCGGAACTACAGGCACATGCTACCACGCCCGGCAAATTTTTTGATTTATTGTAGAGACGCAGTCTCACCAAGTGCCCGGGCTTCTCTCAAACCCGCAGGCTCAGGCAATCCACTCGCCTCAACCTCCCAAAGTGCTGAGATTACAGACTGAGCCCAGCCTATCAGTTGTTAATCTTATGTCACGGTTGTTCTCTGTGTGTGTGCATGTGTGTATCACATTTGCTTTATCCAGTCCTTCTGTTGTTGGGCACTTAGATTGATTCCATATCTTTGCAATCGGGAATAGTGCTGCGCTATAGTGCTGCAAGTGAGGGCAGATATTTTTTAAATATAAAGATCTATTCCTTTAGGTAGATACCTGGTAGTAGTATTGCTAGATAGAATGGTAGTTCTATTTTTAGTTCTTTGAGAAATCTTCATATTGTTTCCCACAAAGGTTGCACTAATTTACATTCTTACCAATAGTTTATAAGTGTTCCCTTTTCTCTGCATCCTTGCCAGCAGACAAAGGATGTAGACAAAAGTTTTTAGACTTTTAAAAAATAGCCCTTCTGACTGGTATAAGATGGTATTGCATTGTGGTTTTACTTTGAATGATGATTAGTGATGAGTACTTTTTCATGTTCGTTGACCTCTTGTATGTCTTCTTTTGAAAAATACCTAAGCCAGTGTGGTGGCTCACACCTGTAATCCCAGCACTTTGAGAGGCTGAGATGAGAGGATTGCCTGACCCCAGGGGTTCAAGACAGCCTGGGCAACTTGGTGAGACTTCGTCTCTACAATAAATAAAAAATTAGCCAGGTGTGGTGTGTGCACCTACAGTTCCAGCTATTTGGAAGGCTGAGGCAGAAGGATCACCTGAGCCCAGCAGATTGAGGTTGTGGTGGCTGTGAGTGTGCCCGTGGGCGACGGAATGAGACTCTGACTGGAAAGAAAGAAAGAGAGAGAGAGAGAGAGAGAGAGAGAGAGGAAGGAAGAGGGAAAGAAAGAAACCTTTCTCTCTTTCTTTCTTGAAAATACCTGTTCATATCCTTTGTCCACTTTTTTGTTGTTGTTGTTGGAGTCTCACTCTGTCACCCAGAATGGAGTACAATGGTAAGCTCACAGCCACCTCAGCCTTTACCTACTGGGCTCAGGCAATCCTTCTGCCTCAGCTGTCCAAGTAGCTGGAACTACAGGCATGCGCCACCATGCCTAGCAAAGTTTTTTATTTATTGTAGATGAGGTCTCACCAAGTTGCCCAGGCTGCTCTCAAACGGGCAATTCTCTCATCTCAGCCTCCCAAAGTGCTGAGATTATAGGCGTGAGCCACCATGCCTGGCCTTTGTCCACTTTTTAATGGAGTTATTTGGTTTTTCTTGCTGAGTTGTTTGAGTTCCATGTAGATTCTGGATATTAGCCCTTTGTCAAATGCATAGTTAGCTAAATTTTTTTTTCATTCTATAGTTTGTCCATTTAGTTCAGTTAAGTCCCATTAATCTATTGTTTTTGTTTTGTTTGCTTTTGAGACTTGATCCTAAATTCTTTGCCTAAGTCAATGTCCAAATTTTTTTTCTAGGCTTTCTTCTAAGATTTTTATACTGTCAGGTCTCACATTTACATTTTGAGTTAAATTTTGTATATAGGGACAGACATGGGTCCAGTTTCATTCTTCTGCATATGGCTAGCCAATTTTCCCAGCACCATTTGTTGAATACTTTTTTTTTCCTTTTTGAGTCAGAGTCTCACTCAGGCTGGAGTGCTCATGGCCACCACAGCCTCAACCTCCTGGGCTCTGGCAATCCTTCCACCTCAGCCTTCCAAGAAGCTGTACCCACAGGCACACACCACAATGCTGGCTAATTTTTTGATTTATTGTAGAGACAAGGTCTTGCCCAGACTGGTCTCAAACCCTTGTGCTCAAGCAATCTCTTGCCTCAGCCTCCCAAAGTGCTGGAATTACATATGTAAGCCACCATGCCCAGCCCTGAAGAGAGTATCATTTTTTTCAGTATGTATTTTGTTGACTTTGTCAAAGATCAGTTGATTGTAGGTGTGCAGCTATTCTTCTGGCTTCTCTGTTCTGTCCCCTTGGTCTATGTGTCTATTTTTATGCCAGTACTATGCTGGTTTGGTTACAATTGCCTTATAGTATAATTTGAAGTCAGATAAGGTGATGTCTCCAGGATTACTTTGGCTATTCAGGCTCCTCCAAATGAACTTCAGGATTTTTTTTCTCATTCTGTGAAAAATGATGTCAGTAATTTGATAGGAATTGCATTGAATCTGTAGATTGCTTTGGACAGCATGGTAATTTTAATGACATTGATTCTTCCAATCCATGAGCAGGGAATGTTTTCCATTTTTTGGTGTCACCTACAACTGCAAGAATTTTGGACAGGCCTTGCTGAGTTTCCCTGCTCTGGCTGTTATCATTAGATCATACTCTTTATGTCCAACCACATTTCTACATAATGTCCATTCTTCATCAAACCAAAGCTTATGAATAGACAGTGAGTCATGTAAAACTTGGATTAAATACATCTCATGCTTTTCTTTTGTTAACTTGACTTTTGTCATAGGAATGTCAGCAAGACCCTTATGAGAAGGAAAAGGATTACACTTTTTCAGTCCCTACACTTCCAACAGTTCATCATTAAAATATCTGAGTCTGAAGCCCCATGCTTCCTTTAAGTGTTTTTTAATCTTTTAATTTCCCTTAAGTGTTAGGGAAAAGTGAAAGGCAATTATAAAGTAAGTTATAAAAGTAAAAGGTAATTATTTTATAAGTTATTGGGTGATACCTATATATAGCCCTAGTTAGACTTTTCTACAATTATCTTAAGCTTCCCTATCATCAGAAATGCACATATCCCAATTCTGTCTTCGGATAATATTTTGTAAATAAATCTCTCTTTAGATACCCAGAGAGATGCCACTGAAGATTTCTCTTTCAGTGAACAGACAGAGAAAGTAAATCAATGAGGCTGGTGCGGTGGCTCACGCCTATAATCCTAGCACTTTGGGAGGATGAGGTGAGAGGATTACCTGAGCCTACAGGTTCGAGACCAGCCTAGGCAACTTGGCAAGACCTCATCTCTATAATAAACCAAAATAAAAAATTAGCTGGGTGTGGTGGTGTGTGCCTGTAGTTTCAGCTACTTGGAGGGCTGAGGTGGAGGGATCACTGGAGCCCAGCAGGCTGACGCTCGGATGGCCATGAGCATGCCACTGCACTTTAGCCTGGGCGACAGAGTGAAACTCCAACTCAAAAAAAAAAAAAGAAAAGTAATGGTTATTTTAGTATATCAAATTATATTTGGTTTATGTACTTTTTTCCTAGAAAAGGTTTTTTTGTCCTAGAAAGAATATTAAGGATATTGCAAGCAATTGGAAATATTTTACAGTTTCCATTCGTTTCATAATTCATTGTGTCTTTCAAAGCACTATGTACTACAAACAGAATCCAGTTGTAAACAGACATCTCAAACCTGAGTGCCAAAGGACTCTGTGTGACCCAGGATCTGTGAAATTTCAGACTTGATAGCCAGCACCTGCTCCCCTCCCTACTGGTTTGTCTTATCCTACATTTCTGTGATCTCGAATCCTAGTTTTTTAAGTGAGAGGATTGCTTGAGCCCAAGGGTTTGAGATCAACCTGGGCAACTTGGCAAGACCTTGTCTCTACAATAAATCAAAAATGTAAATGTTTTACGTTTATCATAAACATTTTTAAGTCTGAAATATACACCAAACTGCTAACCTAACTCTAATTCATATGATAAAAGAGCTGATTTTCTTATTATGTAAAGATCATTTCAAATCAATATTAAACAAAGAAAATGCTCAGAAGAAAAACAGACAAAAAATATGAACAGCATAAGTAAAAAATGTTAACTTCATGGCCAGGCATAGTGGCTCACACCTGTAATCCCAGCACTTTGGGAGGCCAAGGCAGAAGGATCCCTTAAGCCCAGGAGTTCTAGACGACCCTGAGCAACATAGCAAGTCTTTGTCTCTACAAAAATAAAAAATAAAAAAAGTACCTGGGCATGGTGGCACGCACCCAGAGGCTGAGGCAAGAGGATCACTTGAGCCAAGAAGGCTGAGGATGTAGTGATCCGTGATTGTGCTACTGCCCTCCAGTCTGGGCAACAGAGTGAGACCCCAACTTCAAAAAAAAGAAAAGAAAAATATGTTCAACTTCACTCAATTTTTAAGATACAGATTAAAACAACAAAAGATGCCATTTTACATATCAGAGTGACAAAGATGAGAAGTATTAGTGAGAGTGTGGGAAACAGTCACACACTGCCAGAGACAGTGTGGATAACTGCAGGTTTGAGGACAATTTGGCCAAATCCGTCAAACCTATCAAATCAACATTTATCCAAATTTTAGATATTTGCTCTTTGACTCTACACATTTTTCCTGCAGTTATACTAGAAGAAAGATATATGTTTACTGATATTTGTTGTAACATTGTTTCCAAATCTCCACTCTATTAAGAGCAGTAACAATCTGAATATCCTAAAACAGGGGACTACTTAACATAAAACATTGCACCAACGAAGCTTGCCATTAGAAAGCATGGGATTAGATCTACAGGCACTGATTTATATGTGCTGCAGAAAGATACAGCCAAATAAAAATCATCCATTTGCAATTATAAATACATTTGCTTTTGTATACTTATGAAAATTTTCTGCAAGAATACACAGGAACCGTTAACGGTCACCTCTGCAGAGAAGGACTGGAAATGGAGAATGTTTCCTCTCCAGTTTCAGTTTTTCTGCATTCTGAAATTTTTACCATGTGTGACATTTCAAACTCAATTTTAAAATGTTTGATTCTACAGGCAATTCACTTATACAGTAAGCAGTATGGTGTGTTTCCCCAGATTTTTTTTTCTGTATGTGTATATATATATATATATATATATTTTGAGTTGGAGTCCCACTCCATCGCCCAGACTGGAGTGCAGTGGCACACTTCCAGCCACCGCAGCCTCGACCTGCTGGGCTCTGGCGATCCTTCCACCTCAGCCTTCCAAGTAGCCAGAACTACAGGCACATGCCACCACGCCCGGCTAATTTTTGATTTATTGTAGAGATGGGGTCTCGCCAAGTTGCCCAGGCGGGTCTTTTTCTGTATATTTTATAGCACATACTTGCATATTAAAATGTTTAGTCTCCAGTTCCACATGTTTTTTGTGAATACAATTATAACTTTTTTCTTGCTGTTTGTAGGACTGTCTTTTTTTGGACTAACGTATAAAGATCTACCTAATTATTTTAAAATGGCTGAATAATAGTCTAATTATGGATGCCACAGTTCAATCGGTCCTCAGATAATGCATGATCAGGCTGCCCAGTTACCTGACATTTCAGACAATCCTGTACATGGACATTCTCCTCTTCCTTCTGTGCATGCATGTATCCCCCTTGGTGCACATGTGGAGATATTTTCTGGAACAGGTCCACACCAGGGTCCTAGGAAACCCCAGAAGGCCTGGCAGAGGCACAGGAAGACACACACAACCTGCAGCAGTGGCACTGATGTCTGCAGCCGGTACCCGCCTTGCGGGATCCTGTTGGCACAGAACTGGCTGCTGCCCAGTGAGTTCTGTCTGAGCATTCGCCTGATCCCTGCCAGGCCTGCAGCCTTACTCCTGCCGTGCCCCGGGGTCTGTGGGAACTCACTGTCAGAGTACAAGCTCCAGCCCAATGTGAGTCGCAGAACTCCCTCAGGAGCTTGGGCGCAGCGGGCAGCTGCTGCTTGGGCCTGCCCGGAGGTGCTCCTCCGGCCTGTGGACTGAGCAGACAGCACCTGCACCTCAATTTAGGGTCTGAGTTTAAAGGTTCTTTTCAGAACGTCTACAGGACACATTTTTATTTTCTTTTGAGTTGGAAGCACTCTGTCACCCAGGCTGGAGTGCAATGGCACAATTACAGCTCACCACAGCCTCGACCTCCTTGGCTCAAGGGATCCTCCTAACTCAGCCTCCCGAGTAGCTGGAACTACAAGCACATACCACCATGTCCAGCTAATGTTTTGATTCTTGTACAGACACAGTCTGGTCACCAACTCCTGGGCTCAAGCAGTCCTCCCACCTCGGCCTCCCAAAGTGTTGGGATTACAAGTGTGAGCCAATGTGCCTGGCCCTATAGGACAAACTTTCTTGATTCCAGATTATAATATATACACCTCTGCCTTCCATCTCTTCTGCTTGAAGCTGCCTTACCATTTTAGGGAGTCCTTACATGCTGAGCACACTGGCCCCTGGTGACCTGTCCCCTTCCCACAGCCAACAAGATGTGGAGGAAAGAACTCTGGAGCCAGAAAACTCAGCTTGAATTCCAGCTCTACACCATACCCCTGGGCCTTGCCTTCCTTATCTGTAAAATAGACAGACGATACTCATTTCACAAGGGGCTGGTGAGGGTGAAATCCTTCATCCTGTGTAGCTTGGCACACATGAAGTGCTTGGGACATTCCATAACTCCTGCCTCCCCCCACTTCTTGGTGCTGTGGGCTGAGGGGAGGAGCCGGCGGGGTCTCTCGGGCATCGGGTGCAGCACTGAACGTCATTAAGCACTTAGTACATGCTTTGGATCAAGTTGGGTAGCGTCATCTCTCTCTGATGAGATGCTTTTCCTCGGCAGAAGCTCAGATGGCATCTCTGCTGAATTCAGCGTGTGGTTTTGCAAATCCGTAACAATGGTTTGTCCCCAACATGGGAGGCCCACTCTTACTTGTCTCCCGGCTCTGCTTCTAGGCCTTCAGACAAGGATGCCTAGAACGTGAGGGCCTGCCCTATGGTTGAGAACGTGGGAAAGGAACATCGAAGAGAGATGGAGGAGGCTGGAGCTTGTCAGTGGCGTGGTGTGTTGCCTACCTCGACGTCATCCAGCCCCTCACAGGACAGCAGGGGAGAGGCAACTGTGGGTGAGGGTTTCAGAAGCCCAGAGGTGAGCTGGGTTCTTCTGGTGCTTCTGCCTTCCCTGATTTCCACAGGACGCCGTTTACACTGGGATCCCCCAGATTGTGGGTGAGGTGGGCTCTTTCCGGGTCTGGGAGCCCGTGGGGCCTTCTGCCCTGCTCCAGTCCTCCCCAACTGCCCTCCTCCTCAGAAGCAAGGGTCGTGCTCTACCTTCTCCATTCCTACCATCTAGCTTGAATCTCTTGTTGCTGGAGCAGGGCCTGGACGGTCCACCCTTTTCCCCCAGCATTTTGTCATAAAATCTCTTTCCAGCAAACTCAGGGCCTCCCCGGAGGAGTCTTCTGTGAGTGACACCTCCTCCTTCCTCCTCTCCCTCCCTGCTCCGCTCCAGCGGCTGCTCCCTGGTAAGCAGGGAGGTTGGGGCGGGACGGATGCCCGTCCCAATGCTCTTGGGGACCTCAGGCTATCTAAAGCTTTAGGAGAGAACTTGCCTCCTCGTGTCTCTACAATTCCAGTTGTGAGGTCTCCAAACCACACGTGCACGTAGAGACGCAGGTCTCACCCATCCCACTGGGCGGCGCTGTTCCTCTATTAGTAGGATGGAGACCGCAGACTCCAGGAGCGTTGTGGTCTGCTGTCATGAAATGGGACAAATATTGAGAGTTTCTGGCTAAGGGCTTGGAGAGAGATGTTCATGTTTCCTGTTAGTGACGTGCTTGAGGAGGCTTTTAGGCGAATGCTAAAGAAGTGAAGGGAGTTATTACTTGACTAGCACTGAGCGTGGGTCAGCCATTGTGCTAGGAGCCTGATGTTCCTAACATCCAAAGACAACTGAAACATTTGAAACCCCAGCTCCCCTCATCTTCATCATCAGTAAGACCAGATTGCAAAGTACGACATTAACCTTTTGCTGTATACCTGGGTGCATCCTTCTTTGTGCAGGGGTAGGAGGATGAAGCCCCGTAGCCCAACCAAAATTCTTTAACTGTGAGTTTGATAAGAGACATTCTAGGTGCCTTTATTTTCTCCTTCTGAAGGAGGAGAGCAGGGAATGGAGATTAAGATTTATTACATGCCCACTATTTAGCAGGTATTATGCTGTTGCTTTATAAAAGTTATCTCATTAAACCTCATAACCTTGTTAGGTAAGTGATGTCATGCTCACTTTATAGACATGGAAACCGAGGCTCAGATAGGCTAGATGACTTGACTAAAGTCACACAACTGTGCAATGTGTAAACGCAAGTGTACGTGACACCACAGTCCGTGGTTTTTACTACACACAGAACAAAGGGAAGGTAGATGTTTCTCATGGGAGAGAATGTCTTCTGTGTTCTGAAATTATCTTAAAATTGCAAGATTTGGACCTGGTGTGGTGGCTTATGATTGTAATCTTAGCACTTTGGGAGGCTGACGCAGGAGGATTGCTTGAGCCCAGGAATTTGAGACCAGCCTAAGCAACATAGTGAGACCTTGTCTCTAAAAAAAAAAAATACAAAAATTACCTGGACATGGTGGTGCACGCTTGTAGTGCCAGCTACTTGGGAGAGGTAGGAGGATCGCTTGAGTCCAGGAGGTCGAGACTACAGTGAGCCATGGTCATGCCACTGTACTCCAGTCTGGGTGACACAGTGAGACGCTGTCTTAAAAATAAATAAGTAACTTGCAAGATTAGGAAATTTAAGATGTGTTGTCTAGAAACTGATTTTGTAGACTTACGCTTTTTAAAACCATTTTTTTCAATATTGCCTTTAGAGAAATCTTACATGACTGAAAATCTTTAAACAGGAAGCAATATAAAACAGTTACATTGTAGATTTTGAGTTTCAGTGCATTCTTCTAATTTTTCTGCAGATATTACAGTCAAATGATTCTGACAATTTTGGGGAGCTTCATCTTGGCTCTAGGGAAAGAGGTCCCGTGACCTTTCCCTGCTAACATGCCAGCTTAATGCAGCAGAGGGATCAGGGTGGTTGGTTCTCTAGATTGTCCTCAGTCTGTCGAGAGAGTGGAGGGAGGGACGCTGTTTCCTCAAGAGAATCTGACTGACTTTTAGAATATTTCCTCCTCCCCACTGTTTTCATGTTGACTCTTGGGACACCTGACAGACTGGAGGGTATCTGACGCCTGGTGACAGACATCCCTAGCAACGTAGATGACTTTTCCAAGTACCTGCTCCTATTAACTGAACAGCAGTGATGAAACCCATTAGAAGCCAAGTCATTTGGAACATAGGTGTTGCAAATGTTCTATTTTGCTTCAGCTGTTTATGAAACAACTTTTAAGATTTCCTGCCATCTGTTTCTAAATGGGGAAGGAAAAGGAAATGATTTGCAAGTATTTGAAATGTGGTGTTTCTATTTAGATTTTGGTCTGTCTCACATTTCTGCAGTTATCTTTGGTCTGGGGAGGAAGGTTTAACTAGTTTGTGTTCCCCCAATTCGTTGGGACATTTCCTCATAGGACTGGAAGAACATGGGAGATCCATTTACATGAAACAAATATTTTTGAGCTCCAGTTGTTTGCAAGGCATCATGCTGGACAGATTTTAGTGTACTGATGTATTGGTTTGCTAGGCTATCATAAGAAAGTGCCAGAGACTGGGTGACTTAAACTGGCCTGGAGCCTGGAAGTCTGAGATCAAGGTAATGGCAGGGTTGGCTTCTTTTTGGTTCTTTTCTTGACTTGTAGACAACATCTTCTGTCTTTATCCAATCTTTCTTCTGTGCATGTAATGTCTGTATCCACATGTTCTTTTTTTTTTTGAGTCATAGTCTCAGTCTATCACCCAGGTATGCTCACAGCCACCACAGTCTCTATCTCCTGAGCTCAGGCAATTCTTCTAACTCAACCTTCCAAGTAGCTGGAATCACAAGTGTGCACCACCACAGCCAGCTAATTTTTTAACGTATTGTAGATGCAAGGTCTCATCAAGTTGCCCAGGCTGATCTCGAACCCCTGGGCTCAGGCAATCCTCTCACCTTGGCCTCCTAAAGTAATGGGATTACAGGTGTGAGCTACCTTGCCCAGCTCAACTGGTCTCTTCTGAGAAGAACACTTGTTGTATTGAATTGGGCTCCCCCTACAGACCTCATTTTAACTTAATCATTCTGTCAAGATCTTCTTACTAAATACAGTCACATTTTGAGATATTGACAGTTAGGACTTCAACATATAAACTTTGGGAGAACATAATCCAGTCCACTGCAGGAAGAGAGTAAGTGAGCAAGGAAGAGATGACCTGTGTATCTAGGAACTCAAGAACTCCCAGCCTGAGGGAGGGGAAGAAAGTACACAGGAGATGATGGTTCAGTGTGATAAATGCCACATCACCATGTCGGAAGCAGTGCAGCAGGGGAGGGAATCTTCCAGCAGGGGTGGGGGTCAGAGGCCTGGAGAACCAGCAGGGCTATCAGGCCAGAGGCAGAGGTTGGCGTGGGATGAACTTGGGGGAAAATAATGTTTTAGGCTGAGGGAACAGTCTCACAAAGGGCTCCGCAGGAAGGGAAAGAGCACACTGTTTGAAGGACTAAAGGCAGTTGTGTGACTGGAGAATAGTGATAAAAGCCTGATGTTCACTGAGCGTTTATGACGTGACGGGCACTGGCATATGTTGTCTTGGTTTATTCTTACAACAACTTTAAGAAGTTTATAAGCTATCACTCTTAGAGCACACTTTGTTTTGTTTTGGAGTCAGCATCTAACTGTGTCATCCAGGCTGGAGTGCAGACTCGACCTGCTGGGCTCAGGGGATACTTCTGCCTCAGCCTTCCAAGTAGCTGGAACTACAGGTATGTGCCACCACGCCCAGCTAATTGCTTTATTTATTGTTAAGATGAGGTCTCATCATGTTCCCCAAGCTGGTCTCGAACCCATAGGCTCAGGCGTTCTTCTTGCCTCCACCTCCCAAAGTGCTGGAATTACAGGCATGAACCACTGTCCCCAGCCTGGAGCACATTTTTGAAGCATCAAGCCACCGTGTAAAGAGGTTCCGCTTTCCTGCCAGAAAGAGCGAATAATAGAGAGCCATCTGATCAGCCCCCAAGCTGTCCCCGCTATTCTAGCTGAGGCATTTGGGGATTTTGGCCCCAATCAGGCCTCCAGATGGCTGCATCCAACACTGCAGGGAGAAGAACCACCCAGCTCAGTCCAGCCCAAACTGCAAAATTATTAGCAAATAAGTAGTTGCTATTATTTTAAGTCACCGAGCTTTGTGTGGCTAATTACAACAGCAACTGAAACAGATCTATACGGGGAGTTATCCTTCCAGGATATAAGCTAATGAGCAACCCTCCTGCAGATAACAATTACAAACTCTAGAAAAAAAAACACAAAAAACAACCATCTGAGGGCTCTGCTACGTGAACAAAAGCAGTACGCTTATGGAGAAGAGTTGAAACTCAGGGACTACAACAGGGTAAGCTTCCTGTTTATTTGCAGCTTTTATTCTGAGTGAAGGTCACAATCACACCAGGGCACAGAGCAGCTAAAACTCCAGTGGAAAGCTATATTTGAAAGACAAGCTTACGGCAAACAGCTGGAACATGAGAAGGAAATACTAGAAAGGAAAGAGCTAGAGAAGGAAAGCAAAATGCTATGTATAAAATTTGCCTGACCCTGGCTGAGTTCTGAACTATGCATGGTGACAAGGTGGCAAGCAGTACAGCTGAAGATAAAAGAACAGAACTAAGAAATGAACTGCCACCCACTACAGGTGAGCCAAAGTTTGCTCCTTGATTCTAACCAAATTAACTGCCTACTGTAGTCAGACATGATGGCACACCCCTACAGTCTCAGCTACTCAGGAGGCTGAGGCAGGAGGATTGCTTGAGACCAGGATTTCAAGGCTGTGTTGTGCTTTGATTATGGTTGTGAATAGCCACTGCACTCCAGCCTAGGCAACATAGTGACACCCCCATCTCTATCTCTAAAATGAATAAATAAATAAACAAAATGGTCAGCATTCTTCAGAGAAATATAATAGAATGTACGGTCTATACAATATAACCTCAACAATGTCCAGAATAGAACCCAAAATTACTTTACATACAAAGAGCCAAGAAAATGTGACCCATTCTCAAAGGAAAGGCAACCAGCAGAGGTCAACTATGAGATGGTTCAAATATTAGAACTGAAAGGATTTTACAGCAGCTGTTATAACCATGCTTAATGAGATAAAGGAAAATACACTCACAATAAAGATCTGGATGGGATATGTAGTCAGGGAAGGAAAAAGGGGAGAAAGAGAGACCAACGACATCCACAGACAAGTTCCTCACTTTCCTCTGCCAGGCCCATGGCAAGTCTTTGACTTGTCTTTCACCTTTGGCGAGAGTGTCTTGGTGAGGGCGGTGCATATCTTCTTGAAAAAACTTATCTACTGGTAGGAAAGTTAAAGGCAGAGAAAAATAGGTCAAATTTGTGTGAGTGTTATGGGTTGGGAGAAGGAAAACTGGAGAAGCAGCAGCATGATATGGAATCTGAAGAACTAACAAAAGCCTAGTTTAAAACTACTCATTTGTTATATAATCTCAGGCATCTTCTTTAACTGTTCTGAGTCTCAAATTTTCTTACTTGCAAAATGAGGATATTAATAATATTTGCTCCAAAAGGTTGTAGAAATCAACTAGATAAATGTAATATATGTGTAAGTATAATGTGTAAAATATTGTGCCTTAAGACATGTTACTTATAGATAACACTAAATGCAGTGCAAGATATAATAAGAGTTTTTATCTTGAAGAATATTTGGGAACAACAAACAACAAAATAAATATAAAAGAAAAGTGCTTTCAGCAATATCTTCTATTGGACTATTTTGGAGAAATTTCCTTTTTTTCAGCTACGAACCCAATTAAAGAAATTTAATTTAGCTATTGAAAAATATACTTAACTCTAACTATACTTCACAAAGAAAACTTGTGGCTTTTTTGCACATTAAAAACAGTCTGGGCCAGGCTCAATGGCTCAGCCTTGTAATCCCAGCACTTTGGGAGGCCAAGGCCAGTGGATTGCCTGAGCCCGCGGGTTCGAGACCAGCCCAGGCAACTTGGCAAGACCTTGTCTCTACAAAAAGTTTTTTAAAAAACTAGCTGGGCATGGTGGCATGTGCCTTTAGTTCCTGCTACCTGGAAGGCTGAGGCGGAAGGATTGCCGGAGCCCAGCAGGTCGACGCTGGGGTTGCCGTGAGTGTGCCACTACCCTCCAGCTTGGGAGATGGAGTGAGACTCTGACTCAAAAAAAAAAAAACAGTCTGACTTTAAAACATTTTCATAAGCTATACTTTCTCATACACTGTGATATGGCTCTGTGATTTTTGTATCTTTATGTATTTTTTGATAAAATTGCAGCCTGTGAAGCTACTAGCTATCTCTTTCTCTCTCCATCCATATTAAAAATCATTGTGACATTATGACACTAAAAATGTCATTCATTGAGCATAAGAAAGTAAGTTTAAGATAAATTTTACCAACTATGTTTAAGAATTTATTTATTTATTTATTTTATTGTAGCAATGAGGTCTCACCAAGTTGCCCAGGCTGATCTTGAACCCGTGAGCTCAGGCAATCCTCTCACCTTGGCCTCTCAAAATGCTGGGATTATAAGCGTGAGCCACCACACCAGGCCCAAGAACATATTTAATATAAGAAATTTATTTTGCAAATTTGTAAAATGTCAAGACACTCATTAGCATTTCCAAAAGGACGTCTACTTCTTTGACATGGAGATTATCATGAGGACTGATCATGTAGGTGCTGGAAAGAGCTACTTATGTTGTTTGCTCTTAGATGTCATTTCTGTTCACTCCCAAACGCAGTGATATGAATGTCTAAAATCCACCATCAGAAAATGGCATGATATTTTTTTCTTATTGAAATGAAAGGGAGAATGTATAAAATTTCCATCACAATGTGTAGCTTGACATGAGTTTGCTCATTAAATCTTTGCCTAAGAGCTTGCTTGGGGGAGGACTAAAAAATGAAGGTTCCCCTCCTCCAACTTACTGACTTGTATATTTAAATGCCTACTTGATATTGCCACTTTAATGCCTACTGGGCATCTCAAAAATCAGACAAACAAAAAACCCCCCCAAATCCAAAAAACAAACTCTGATTTTCCATCCTTTTCCTCCATCGACTGCTCAGTATCACTGGATAGAAAACCTATCTTTCAACCAGTTTCTAAAGCCAAAAAACTTGGTGAAGGCCCACATTCAGGTCAACAGCAAACCCCATTGGCTCCTGTTGTAAACTTTTGAGAGATCTCTTCCCACTACCTGTTCTGCTACCTCCCTAGTCTAGACCATTATTACTTCTCACCAGAACCATTTCCATGGTGTTCCCATTCGTTTCCCTGCTCAGTCCTGACCCTCATCCCAGTCTATACACATCAGCCAGAGTGACCTGGGAAATTGAATCAGAAACTCTTCTGCTCAGAATGCTCAGATGACTTGCTGTCTCACTCTGAATCATCAGAAGTCCTGACCATGACCTTCAGGTAAAGAGAGAAGAGCCTCAGAGTTACAGAGTCAGAGATTCTAGATCTATTCCCAGAGAATTCATACAGAATCATGATGGTCCTAGGGCATTTGACAAGGCATTCAAGGTAATATATCTTAGAGTTGACAAAATAAGCTGAAACCCTTGCTGGGCGCGGTGGCTCATGCCTGTAATCCCAGCACTTTGAAGAGGCAGAGGCGAGAGGATTGTCTGAGCTCATGGGTTCGAGACCGGCCTGGGCAACATGGCAAGACCTCATCTCTACAATAAATCAAAGACTTATCCAGGCATGGTAGCGCATGCCTGTAGTTCCAGCTACTTGGAAGGTTGAGGCAGAAGGATTGCCTGAGCCCAGCAGGTTGAGGATGCAGTGGCTGTGAGTGTGCCACTGCACTCCAGCCTGGGCAACAGAGTGAGACTCTAACTCAAAAAAAAAAAAAAAATGAAACCCAGAACTTCCATTTTAACATTGAAAGAAAAATCTCTAGGGAAAAGAGAGGAATTAACCAAACCCACTATCTTCTGGAATTTTACTTTCAATTTGGAATCTTCTTGCAATTGTTATGCTGTTGCTACCACCAGGCTAGTACCTTAGTACCTCATTTTGTAAATGAAGATACTAAGAATACCTAGCTTATAGGGTTGTGACAAAATGTTAAATGAGTTATCAATGCAAAACACTTAGATCTAATCCTAGTACACAGTAAGCATGCAGTAAATGTTAGCTATTAGTATTAGAACAATTCTGCTTAGTACCTAACCCTAACAATTTCATTCAGTAATACAACTGGTCTTATCTCAAGCAGTAGCTAACTTCACTTACCTAGCATTGCTCATAGGCAGTTATTTACATGAGCAGAGATAAAAGTACGACAGATTTATCCCAAAACATTTTGATGAGGAAGTACCATGTTATCTAAACTGTCTATGCACAGTTTACAAGGCCATCACTTGGCTGGACTCGGTGGCTCAGCCTGTAATCCCAGCACTTTGGGAGGCCAAAGCAAGTGAATTGCCTGAGTCCACAGGTTTGAGACCAGCCTGGGCAACTTGGCGAGAACTTGGTCTCTACAATAAATAAAAAAATTAGCCAGGTGTGGTGCGCGTGCCTGTAGTTCCGGCTACTTGGAAGGCTGAGGCGGAAGGATCACTGGAGCTTGGCAGGTTGACTCTGGAGTGGCTGTGAGTGTGCCACTACACCTCAGCCTGGGTGACAGGGTGAGGTTCCAACTCAAAAAAAACAAACACCAAAAAAAAAAAGTTATCAATTACAAAGTCATTGCTTAATTCTCTACATACCACTTTAATTTTGGATGGGAACATTGACACAATTTTAATTGTTTTTTAAAGATAAATTAATATAATTTCTAGAGAAGTCATTTCCAAGCCGGGCTCGGTGGCTCAGCCTGTAATCCTGCGCTTTGGGAGGCTGAGGTGAGTGGATTGCCTGAGCCTGTGGGTTCGAGACCCGCCTGGACAACTTGGCGAGACCTCATCTCTACAATAAATCAAAAAATCAGCAGGGTATGGTAGCACGTGCCTGTAATTCCGGCTACTTGGAAGGCTGAGGCGGAAGGATTGCCGGAGGCCAGTGGGTCGAGGCTGCAGTGGACAGGAGCGGCCAATGTACTCCAGTCTGGGTTTTAGAGTGATACTCCAACTCAAAAAAAAAAAAAAAGTCATTTCCATTGTGTTTCTTAGGAGTCATTGTCTGGAATCAGGGCTGACTTAGTAATAACTCACTTGGGTCTCCGTGAAGTGTGACTAAGACTTGCCCATCACACTGCATTTAGGAAACTCCATCCTGTCATTCTATAATATGGCAGGAATTCAAAAAACGTGTTCATGCACCACTTGGAGAACAAAGAGAAATGTAAGCTGCGTGATCAGTCATTAACAAGCAAGAAGTGTCTTGTCAGAGACAAAAGGTCTGTTTTGCTTTAGAAACCATTGATAATCTAGTTTTTTCTAAGATCTGTCTTTGATGTCCACGTCCATGGAAAGTGCAGGATCCTAGGAAGGAGGGTGACAGGATCCACTACAGGGCTAGTTATAGGGGAAATAGAATGTGGCTTGAGGACTCTTTTCCCAAGTACTCTTGTCCTCTTCTGATCCTCCTCTTCCCACTCCACAATCTGGCCCTTGCCTTCCAACCGGAGACCCCAGCACTAATGCTGCCCACTGGCATTCAGGCCCTTGCATGACCCAGCCCATCCTTGGACCACTGTCTGTCTTCTCCCACTATCCCCTCACCCACCAACCATCCACATTGAAAAGGTCCTTCTCCACCACATTTTCTCTCCCCAGGCCCTGACAGGTGACTGCTTCTACCAGACTGGTTAACCACAGGAGTAGATGGCTAATGCTGTATTTTATAAAACTCTGAACACACACGTTTGCTTATTAGCTGGGCTTCTGGGAGCGGCAATGCTTTAACCAACAGACCAATTTCTCCAATAACAGAGTTGGAGACATTTTGGCTTGCCAGCTGGAAAGTGATTTTTTTTCTTTTCTACGTTATATCAAAAAGTTTAATTTTATTACAACTAATTTAAACGTACTATTCACTATGGCCAGGTTTTTTGTTGCTATTTTGTTATTTACTTTTATCAACTTGTATTGATTTTTAATTAACATACATTTACCATTTTATTTATTTATTTATTTATTGAGTTGGAGTCTCACTCTGTCACCCAGGCTGGAGTGCAGTGGCACACTCATGGCCACCGCAGCATCGCTCTGCTGGGCACCGGTGATCCTTCCACCTCAGCCTTCCAAGTAGCTAATTTTTGATTTATTGTAGAGATGAAGTCTTGAATAGTTACCCGGGCTGGTCTCGAACCTGCGGGCTCAGGCAATCCACTTGCCTCGGCCTCCCAAAGTGCTGGGATTACAGGCTGAGGCACCAAACCCAGCCCATTTTATTTATTTATTTATTTTTCTCACTCTGTTGCCTAGGTTGGAGGACAGTGTCACAATCACCACAGCCTCGACTTACTGGGTTCATGTGATCCTATTGCCTCAGTGCTGGGATTGCTGACTTTTTTTTTTTTTTTTTTTGTAGACAGGAGGTCTCACTGTGTTGCCCAGGCTGATCTCGAATGCCTGAGCTCAAGCAATCCTCCTGCCTTTGCCTCCCAAAATGCAGGGATTACAGGCATGAGCCACATTCACCTTCTTAAAGGGTACAATTCAGTGGTTTTAGTATATTTACAAAGGAGATGTTTTTAATAGGAAAAGTCTTTCAAATCCATGTGTTTTAATATTACTACTTTATTTCATGAGATGCATAGTTATAAATATATTGAGATGCACTTTAGAAGATTCAGAGCTTTTGTGAGAGGAATACCCAAGACAATTCCACAGTGAGGTCTTCCTTGAGTTACATTTATTGTATCTACTAATTGATCAGGTTTACAAGTACATTGATTCCATTTATAGGTAATAATAACTGGCTTGCAAGCATTATGTTCTGCTAAAGAAAAGAGCAGATGGGAAAAGGGCAGGAGACTGAAATGTGTCCTTTCCTCACCAGTTAGAGATGGTTAGCAAGTTCTTTATCCTTAGATAGGGTGGCAGCAGAAATGACTCCAGCCAGCACTGCACTGAGGGGGTGGGGAGAGGCAGGATGCATGCCAGGAGTACCTGAAACTAGGTAATGTTCTGTGCTGTTTCTCTCTACTGGTTGACCAGCTTTCTCTCTTTCCCCAGCCACATAGCAAAAAACTTAGCACCAAAACTTCCTGAATTTTTATTAGCTACTTAGTGAAAAAATTTTCCATTTCCCAAGCGTTAAGATTGGCCCATTTTGGGGCTGTTGAGCATAGCAGGACCAATAATAGATAGACTTCTGGAGTCAAAGGGTGGAAAAGAGGTCCCAGAAGAAGAGAGATTTGGGCCGTCAGTAGCCTTCACAGTCTCATCCATCCACACAAGAGCGTCACTGTTTGAAACTCTGACAGCTCCTACTCCCTCTCCCTTCCCCCCAGCCAAGAAGAAAGACATAAAGGGCTGCCTTGTTTAAAAATTAATCCCAAACCAGGCTTGGTGGCTCAGGCTGTAATCCCACGCTTTGGGAGGCTGAGGTGAGTGGATTGCCTGAGCCTGAGGGTTCGAGACCCGCCTGGGCAACTTGGCGAGACCTCATCTCTACAATAAATCAAAAAAAAAAATCAGCCTGGCATGGTAGCGCGTGCCTGTAATTCCGGCTACTCGGAAGGCTGAGGCGGAAGGATCGCCGGAGCCCAGCGTGTCGAGGCTGCAGTGGCCAGGAGCGGCCACCGCACTCCAGTCTGGGCGACAGAGTGAGACTCCAACTCAAAAAAAAAAAAAAAAAAATTAATCCCAGGCAACACGTCTCATGTCCCATGTCTTCTCTCAAACTTCAAGAAAGCAGTTTAGCTTAACCATACATGGTAGCATTGTGTATCATAGATAGTCTATTCAAACCAGGTTTCAATGAGCTGTGATGGAACAACCGAAAAACAGTAGTCAGGAGATGGCAGCGAGGCTCTGCACAGGGCTCAGGTGTCCGCTGCTTTCCACCCCATCTCCTAAATAATGAAGAGCTCTCTGACAGGAAGCCAGATGCTTCCATTGCCAGCCACAGGCTAAGGAGTGGAGCAAGCCCTCTTCTGCAGAAAGCTTTATTTCTGGGGTGCTAGTGATGGTTCTTAAAAGTAGGCCTCTGTGATGGTCAGACTGTACCTCAAAAAGAGTTAAAAAAAAAAAAGTCTTCTATGAAAAACAAATGGCCATTCAGCCCTGCCTAAATGCTGAGCCGAGCTTTCTTCCTCTTGCTCTCCTTACCCCATTCCCTCATAACCATGGTGCCAGAAGGAATTCAGCCCTGTGCCCCCACGCCCAAGTTTCTGTACTTACATACTTCCTGTTAGTAATATTGGCCATCTGTTAAATGCTTCCTGAATGTCAGGCACGTGCGTTTTCAGGCATGATCTCATATAATTATTAGAACAACATGAGATAGCTGTTAACAAGGGGAAAGCTGGTTTCTGTAAAGTAAAATAAAATCTCCAATATCACAAGATCAGAGGGTGACAGGACCACATTTCAAATCCAAGTCTGTTTTGACTTCAGAATCCGTGTGTTGCTGTCAATGGCCAATGTCACTGACAATGCTGACTCTAATGTTCGAGGACTCCTTGCACCCTCCATGCCCATAACTCTCACATGATCCACCAGCCCCACACTACCATGTGCCTTGGCTTGCCAACTTTGTTCTTGATGAGTAACTGACATCCCCTTCTAAGGTGCACTACTCCCTCCCTCAGCTTATCTGGCCTGCTACTCATCTACCCAGCTTGGGCTGTTCCTAGTTTCTCCCATGCAGCCTTCTGCCAGAGCACCCAGCTGGTGGCTTATCACTCCTTCTGGGCTTTCTCTTGGACTTGGGGGGACTGCCTTGCTCATGCCAGCTTTCCTACCTTTCTCCCCTCCGACCATTTCTTCAAACGTTTGGTTTGCACCAAATATAATGCTATGCACGTAAATGTTTCTTCAGTTAAATTGTCTTTCTTCTCTATCACTTGTCATTCCATTATTTATCTATCTTGCAGATTACTCCTTTTCTGTGGCCTTCCCAACGGCCTTAGTCACCTCGACTGCCCAGCAAGTTGGCATCCATCTTCACATCATCACTAAAATGACCCTTTCTCATCATCAGTGATTTCCTGAGTATGAAATAATTAGCCTTTGTTGGTGTGGTCTCCTCTTCTGGACCTTTTAGCTGCCTTTAATGCACCTCTATCTTTTAGTTGATCTTAGCCTGAGATCTGGGGCACTACTATTTTCTCTTTTCCCTTTCCCTTGCCCTCCTTCTCTTTCTTCTCCACTAAAATTTGTCCTGTTCTTTGATAGTGGGCTCTCTTCTAAGCTTGGTCTTTGATCGCTTTCATAATCAGCTTCAGAATGAGTTAATTCCAGCACCCTGCTTTTCTCCAATGACCTCTTTGTAGACCTAGAGTTGATACAGATTTTTATCCAGTGGGCTCTGAGAGTATCACCTCAGTGGGTCGGCAAGCCAAGCCCCAGAAAGTGTCAGGCCGATGGGCTGGCAAGTCAAGTCCCAGCAGTGATGGCTCTAATGGGCTGGCAAGCCAGCCCCCAGAAGTGTCTCAAAAGCGTCTCGGCTTCAGAGTCTCGCCTTCTGCCAGCAGCTCTCCCCAGGTGTACGGCTCTTCAGCTCTAACGATCTTCTGCAGCTCTTCAGGTCTGGGTCTGGCTTCTTGTCTGGGGCCCAGGAGGAATGAGGGGCACAGAGGGTCAAACCTCAGAAAGCAGTATTCATTAAGAGAAGAGAAAAGCTCCCAGAGCAGGAGGGGACCCAAGGGGGTTATCGATTTGGAGCGAAAACCTGGTGCTTATATAGCCCTAAGAGCGAGCTGATTGGCTAGCACTAGCTGTGAGCTGACTGGTCAGCACTAGCTGTGCTGATTGGTCAGTACCAAGGATCACTTGGCAGGAGGTAGGCGCCTAATGGTGAGCTGATTGGTGGGCACTTGGCAGTGAGCTCGTTGGTTGTTTTTCTATCCATATAGTGAATACTTAAGCTCTAGCTTGAGAGGCCTGTAGGGAGATTGTATACCAAGGTGAGTGTTGTCAGTCAGAGGGACCTGCAGGAAGTTTGCTACTTTGTTACAGGGACCGCCCTGTCTGCCTAGTTTTCCTCTAGTTATCTCCTCTCTCAGAGTGTTCTAAAATCCAGGATTGCCTCCTCTCAATTAGAAGTTAGCAAAAGCAAAGAGGACCTTTCTGTGTTTGTTTACAGCCTCTGCTGCGATACCAGAGTTTACCGTGTCTCTGAGACTGTATTTGTAGATTCAGATCTTGTTGGGTAGACGAGTGATTCTAATTTTACCTTCCTACTTCTGCTGATGCTCTGCTTGTGAAGCCCCTTCTGTCTGCTTGATCCCTCCTGCCTTACTGGAGCTTCCTTCCTGTCACTTCTGGGGGGAACTCTTCAGTGCTCGTTAAGCATGGGCAACTCTCTGGTTCTTAGTCCCTCTCAGCTCTGTATTCTCTAGGATTCACCTAATTAAATAAATGACATTCGTTTCTTACTTCTCTCCAGATTTACTCACCATAGAGAATTTCACTTGATTTATTGACACCTGAAGCTTTACCTAGCAGTAACTGGCAGGGCCACCTTTGTCCACCCCCTCACTATTTCCACTAGTTACCAGCGTGGCTATCAGGTTAGTGTACTTGGCATAAATCCTTGGTGTTTATCTTTGGGCTCATTCTTCATTCTCAGTTCCAACGGGTTTCCTCGGGGTCTTAAGGATCCTCCTGTGCTTGATATCTCCAATCTCATCATGTTGTGATGTATGGCCCCAGTCTCCCTGTTTCTAACATACCATTTTTCCATTTCCTCTTATGCTGAATTCTTCAGACAGTTTCCCCTAAACATTGTTTCCATCATGGCATATCCCTTTTTGGAGTTCCACAGTGGTATTTGTTATGCCTAATCACAATAAATAAAAAACTCCTCCAGCTGACCAAAACTGCTCATCCACTTTTCCTTCATGTGCTTCCCTAAGCCTCGTTGATATTACTTTCTATTTCAGGTCTTCTGCTCCGTGAAAGACTGTCCACCTGCCTTCTCTTGCACTAACACACACACACAATTCAAGGAAAGACCCAACACATTAACGACTCTGCCCAGGTGCTCCATGGTAAAGAACACTTGAGTCAGCACACATAGACTTGCCTCCCAGCTGTGCCGTTTACTTGTGTGACCTTGGTGAAGCAACTCCTTGGAGCTCAGACTCTTCACTTAGAAAATGGAATCAATGGTACCATGACCAGACTTGCTGTTGTGAAAACAACCTGAGACAATATGTGAGGAAACTGCTAGGGATATGCAAGGATGAGGGAGCCGGTGAAATGGACAGCTCACCATTCTGAAAGCTGCTGGCTGCCATCTGATTTTGTCCACAAAAGCATATACCAATTTTTTAAAAAATTTAAACATTTTTGAATAAATAAGACTCTTGAACAAAAAAGCATCTGATTTGCAGATGTCATTCTGCTTGGTCCCTGCCTTTTTCTTGAGAATCTGTTCTCAGCTCAGCATCTCGGTCCACCATGACAAGTAAACCCCGGCTTCCTAAAAGTTGGCACATAAACTCTTGTCTTTGAGGATATTTAAATCTTTCTTGGCTCATGCTTGTTTCCTCCTGGGTGTTGAAATGAAACGATGGCTTCCAGCCTCTCTGAAATAGAGCTAGAAGAAGACTCATGATGCTGTGATTCTGACAAAATGATCTTCACAGATCACAGATGTAACAGGCTGTCACAGCTAACGGCTCCTTGCGAACTCACTCATCTCCTACTTTGGTTTTAGAGTCTAATTATTAGATTGTTTTCTACCTCTGTCTTCTTTTTCTCTCTTAGTTTTAATTAGCTGAGGATATTGACCTGATATTTTTTCTCTGTTATTTTCCCAATGCTTGCGTTTTTTTCTCATGGTAGTTCTGACAGACCATCTGTCAAAATTTTGCTGGCTTCACAGCAGTTCCATGCTATTTTTTCTTCTTTTTTTAAAATTAAGCAAATGATACACAAATAAATTCTCAGTGCAAGTGGTTCAAACAATATAAAACATTATGGAATGACATATTGAGGTTTCTGTTCACTCCCATCCCATTCCTGATTCCTTCCCCAGAGGTAACCATGTCTGTTACCGTTGGATTTCCATCTTTCATTTCTTTTTCTATAAATCTATATCATGGACCTATACATCTCTTATGGATCTGTGATGTGTGCTTTAAAAATATATATTTTATAGAACTTTCTGGGTCAGAATACAAGTGCCTATCTCAATCTTTTCATCTTTATACCACTCATCTCAATTCTTTTTTTTTTTTTTTGAGTCAGGGTCTAACTCTCACTCCCAGGTTAGAGTGCAGTGGTATGCTCACAGCTCACTACAGCCTCGACCTTCTGGGCTCAGGCGATCCTTCTGCCTCATCTGGGTCTACGGGGGTGCATCACCATGCCTGGATAATTTTTTTTTTTTTTTGTAGAGATGTCTCACTATGTTGCCCAGGCTGGTCTCGAACTCCTAGGCTCGGGCAATTCTTTCACCTTGGCCTCCCAGAGTGCTGGGATCACAGGTGTGAGCCCCCATGGGTCCTAATCATAGCCTCTACACAGCTGTGGATGTGGATATGCCATCACTCCTTTGTCATCACCTGCTGTTGCATGTACTTCAGCATGGAAAGCTGCTACGGCAAACTCCCTTGTGCCCGAGTACAGTGAAGCTCATATTGTAGAATGAATCCTAGGGGCAGCAGTGCTGGCTTGGAGGGAGCTGTTAAAGTGAAAACTTGGTGAGAGAAGGAACTGGAAACAAATAAGTTTCATTCACCACTCAATACCCAGTGTCTAAACTGGGGCCTGGCACATGGCAAGCACTCCAGAAAATTGTTGAACTGCATGAAATAATATTGGTGTTTGTACTATAATAATGTCCATTATATTAAGAGATTAAAGGAGAAAAACATGTTTACTTTAAAAAACAATGAAAAACATTTGATAAAATGTAACACACCTTCCTGAACCAAAATGGACCTGGGTAATCACTGGTACTAGTCAACATTTTACTGGATAGTCTTGTCAATTCAGTAAGGCAAGGGGAGTAAGTGAGGTAAAATTATTGGAAAAGGAGAGACAAACTTGTCACTATTTGCAAGTAATATGATTACTCCTGTAGACAATCCAAGAGAAATCAACTTTAAAATAATTAGAACCAATTACATTTACTAAGGTCATCAGATGGAAGAGCATGCGAAAATCAACACTGTGATTCTACACCATTAATTTTTAAAATGGAAAAGGTAAGGTAAAAGGGTTTTGAGACATCGCTAATGATTTTTTTCTCTTCTTTTTTTTTTTAGCACACCCATTTTTTTTGTTGTTTGTTTTTGTTTTTTGAGTTGGAGTCTCATTCCTTTGCCCGGGCTGGAGTGCAGTGACACATATGATCATGGCCACCCCAGCGACAACCTGCTGAGCTCCGGCGATCCTTCCGCCTCAGACTTCAAAGTAGCCAGAACTACAGGCGCACGCTACCACGCCCGGCTATTTTTAATTTCATTGTAAAGACGAGGTCTCGCCAAGTTGTCCAGTTTGATCTCGAACCTGCGGGCTCAGGCAATTCACTCACCTACGCCTCCCAAAGTGCTGGGATTACAGGCTGAGCCACCGAGCTTGACTCATCACACCCATTTTATTGAACATTTAAGCAATATTCTGTAATCCAGCTTTATATATATTTTTACTTTCATTATTTTTTTATTTTTATTTTTATTTTTTTGAGTTGAAGTCTCACTTCCGTCGCCCAGGCTGGAGTGCAGTGACACACTCACATCTGCCCCAGCGTTGACCTGCTGGGCTCCGGTGATCCTTCTGCGTCAGCCTTCCAAGTAGCCGGGACTACAGGCGCATGCTACCAAGCTGGCTATTTTTAAAATTTTATTGTAGAGATGAGGTCTCACCACGTTGCCCCTGCTGGCCACAAACCTGCGGGCTCAGGCAATCCACTCACCTCGGCCTCCCAAAGTGCAGGGATTATAGGCTGAGACACTGAACCCAGTCTTATTTTATTTTATTTTATTTTTTAAAGATGTGGGGTACAATTCAGGGTTAGGTATACAAATGATCATTATGCAGGTACCCTTCTTGATGAGGTATGCCCCTCCCTTCCCTGACAGTTTCCCTCAACTGCCAATCTCACCCCTGATTTTTTTCCGTTCTTGATCCCTGACAACCATTTCCCATGATCCCAGCCAATATCAAATTCTAAAAGTTTCACCACTTCTGAACTTTTATTTTCAAACATTCTTTTCTCCAATTACTGCCTCCCATTCTGGTGCTCAGCTGCTCAGGTGCCCCCCTCTCCCACCTCCAGGAGGCAACTAACCCCTGTCCCTGTCACAGCCCAGGTCCCTCTCATGCACCCCCTTGCTGATCCGGAGTTCACAGTCTAGCATTTTTTAAATTTTTAATTTTTTTACAGAATAAAGCTTTACTGAATGAGCAGAGAAGCATATTTTTAGTGAGAGAATTGTCCACAGTAGATAAACAGCTCCCAAACTACTTTGTAACAGAGTCTTGTCTTCATCGTTGAAATCCTGCCTATACTAACACAATTCTTTTCACACTATTACCTCGTTTGGTAAGCACATATTTCTTTTTTTCTTCTTCTTTTTTTGTTTTTCTTAAACTTTTAAATTTTTTATCTTAAAAATGTGGGGTACAATTCAGGGTTAGGAATCTAAATGTTCATTATGTAGGTACCCTTACTGATGAGGTGTGCGCCCCCCTCCCCTGGCAGTTTCCCACTACTGCCAATTCCTTTCTTATAGTATTATGATAATTGTTCAAGGTCTGCTTATGAGTGAGAGCATATGGTACTCTGTTCTTTGTTTCTGTGAGAGATCACTGAGTATGATCACACTCTAGCATTTTTAACTAACTCTCTTATACATCATCTTACCTTCCTTTCTTCCTTATATCCAGAGAATGGTCAGGGAAAATATGGCTGAAGATTTTCTTTTGCCACTTGAGCAGCTGGACACATTTGGACCACACAACTCAGACAAAGCCTTTTCATTTACGTTCCTGGTCACAGACCTCATATGGGCACTTATTCTGCCTATCAATCCCATGTTTCTTATTGGATAATTTTCATATCTTCTACTCCCCCCTCAAACTTCCTGTATACCCCCATATTCATTCTTGAATTGATGCTCTCACATCATAATTCATTGAGAAAATAGAAACTCGTGGTGTGTGTGTGTGTGTGTGTGTGTGTGTGTGTGTGTGTGTGTATACACCATGGAATACTATTCAGCCATTAAAAAGAATGAAATAATGTTTCTGCAGCAACTTGGATAGAATCAAAGAACATCATCCTAAATGAACTAAAACAGGAACAGAAAACCAAATACTGTACAGTCTCACTTACAATGAGAACCCTTCAAAGATATATAGAGTGGTATAATAGAAACTGAAGACTCAGAATAGGGGAGAGAAGGAGGGATAAAAGTCATCTAGCGGCTAGGTGCTGTGGCTCATGCCTATAATCCCAGCAATTTGGGAGACCAAGGTGAGAGGATTGCCTGAGCCCATGAGTTCAAGACCAGCCTCGGCAACTTGGCAAGACCTCATCTCTACAATAGATCAAGAAAAATTAGCTGGGCGTGGTGGCATGTGCCTGTAGTTCTAGCTACTTGGAAGGCAGAGGCGGAAGGATCGTCTGAGCCCAGCAGGTCAAGGCTGTGGTGGCCCTGAGCATGCCACTGCCCTCCAGCCTGGGTGACAGAGTGAGACTCTGACTCAAAAAAAAAAAAAAAAGAAAAGAAAAGAAAAGAAAAAATGAAAAAGAAAATAGAAACCATGAGACTTCAAATTCCTTATCTTCTTGACACAAAACTACACACCTGCCTGTATTGACCCTCAGTTTTTCTTTCTTCCATCTGGGACCAAGGGAGTAAACCCCTCTCATTATTCAAAAGATAATTGACACATAAGACACAATAGAACTGAATATGTAAATGCCTAGTTGAGATATTTCCCTATCTATGCTTCTTATTGAAATGGAAGTGATTTTTTCTTTTAAAAATTTAGTATATTTGGATTCTTGTGGGGAAGAGGACTGGGATCCTTGTAGAAAAACTGTATTTTATCTTTGTGCAGCCAGGCAATTACTGGAGATTGCAGCACTGTGTATAGCCATGGGTGTTTTAACCCATTGAGAAACTGGGTGTATTGTACTAAAAGTTTCTGCAGCTATAATTTGCTGAGTTAAAAAAAAATCCTGGACTATAAGTCTCTGTAGATGGGTCAAGGTGTCTGGAAGTTGCATGTAATGTTCTTAGGGAAATATCTAACAGTGATCTGAGTATGGAGACATGATATAATTCCATTGAGCTTTCATTTCTTTTTTTTTTAAGTTGGAGTCTCACTCCATTGCCCAGACTGGAGTGCAGTGGCCGCTCCCGGCCACCACAGCCTCGACCTGCTGGGCTCCGGCGATCTTCCGCCTCAGCCTTCCAAGTAGCTGGAACTACAGGCACGTGCTACCACGCTGGCTAATTTTTTGATTTATTGTAGAGGTGAGGTCTCGCCAAGTTGCCCAGGCGGGTCTCGAACCCGCGGGCTCAGGCAATCCACTCACCTCAGCTTCCCAAGGCGCAGGATTACAGACTGAGCCACCGAACCTGGCTGAGCTTTCATTTCTTAAGAAATGAATCTGTGGAGTACAGCAGCATCCACAAAATAAAACGTATTCAAGGTATACTTTCTAGGAATAGAATTCTCTAACCATTCCATTTAATATAGTTTTCTAATGATTTTGGCTATAATTTAGCTTTATTTTCAGATTATTTTTGCCTAGTTTGGATAATTGGGTTTGTGCAGCACTGAGATAATAGTTCCGTATCCAGGGACTTCTGAAACTGGCATTCAGTCCTAAGACAAACTTAAAATAAATGAATATGCAAACAAATAAGCAGATTGTTTGGCACAACCGAGAGGAAAAAAATAAAGGAAAGGAGAAAGAGCAGGCTGAAGAAGAACTGTTGAAAAATAAACTTGGAGAACCAAGAATTTGCCCATCAGATATGACCTTCCTTTAAGGGTCCCTTGGCTGATTCTGCTTACAAGGCTAGGTTAGATTTGTGCTTGTGCTCCTGAAGGAGGAGGGACTTTCTTTACATATTTATATGTGCGTACATGTGTGTATACATATACATATTTTTGTTTGCTTGTTTTTTCTTTAGAGACAGAGTCTCGCTCTGCCGCACAGGCTGGAGTGCAGTGGCACGACCATAGCTCACTGCAGCTTCAAACTCCTGAGCTCAAGTGATTCTGCAGCCTCAGCTCCAAGCAGCTAGGACTACAGGCGTGTGCCACCACACTCAGATAATTTTATTAATTTTTTTGTAGAGACGGGGGCCTCGCTATGTTGCCCATGCTGGTCTCGAATGCCTGGCCTCAAGCCATCCTCCCACTTTGGCCTCCCACATCCTGCGATTTCAGGTGTAAGCCACTGTGCCTGGCCATTTCTTTGTGTTTTTTAGATAGCTGGTATTTTTGGTGATGCTGATAAGGGGCAGAGAGAGCTCTCTGGACTTGCATGTGCTGGCGGCAACTCCAGAATACTTGGGCTGCAGGGAAAAAATAGAAGAATTCTAAAAACTTGAAGTTTTAGGGTACAACACAATAAGGACACATAGGTCAGGGTGACAATCTACAATGTGGCATATTAAGGTGAAATAGGAAGGGAAAATTTCTCTCTTGACAGAGCAAGACAAAAGAGACTTAAGAAGACATACATTGAAAAAGATTAACAGGGCACAAACACTTTGGGTCCCCTCCCACCGTGGGAGTTTTTCTGTCCTCAATAAATCCTGCTTTCTAAAAATAAAAAAAGAAAAACATTAACATGAATCCACAGTTCATTCTTTTTAGATTACTGCTGTTTCCACAGCACTCTGATTAGTATCTTCTCTGATGTCATCCTGCCTTCTTCCAAAAGCCATGTAAAACATCTCATCTACTCCAGTGCCCAATTCAGGTTCTTCTTTTTTCTCCAATATTGAACAGTTGAAAAGAACAAGGGCTTTTCAAAATATCTGATCCTATGTCATGGGGCAGGAAAAATAAAAATGAGCCTGGAGTTTCTGAGTTTTTTGTTTTTTTTCTTTTCTTCAGAAAAGAAAGATACTTTCAGAGGCACCTGAGTGTTTGTTCATTTTTCCCTGCCTCAGATGGAAGGCTCTGGGTTTAACAGTAAGGAGGCCAGCCTGAAGCGGGGTCTCTTGGTGAGAACGGGGACAGCAACAGTTGCCATCATGTGTGTCTCAGTCAGCACAGTGTCCCTGAAGATTGTGAATTCTTGCCGGGCATGGTGGCTCAAGCCTGTAATGCCAGCACTTTGGGAGGCCAAGGCGAGAAGATTGCCTGAGCCCGCGGGTTCAAGAACAGCCTGGGCAACATAGTGAGACCTCGTCTCTACAATAAATCAAAAATTAGCCGGGTGTGGTAGCATGTGCCTGTAGTTCCAGCTACTTGGAAGGCTGAGGTAGAAGGATCGCCTGAACCCAGCAGGTCAAGGCTGCGGTGGCTATGAGCATGCCACTGCACTCCAGCCTGGGCAAAAGAGTGACACTCCAACTCCAAAAAATAAAAGAAATGGATGATGAGACAGAGTTAAATAACAAGGAGAAAACGGACATTAAAATATGTAAGTAGTAGCCGGGCTCGGTGGCTCAGCCTGTAATCCCACGCCTTTGGGAGGCTGAGGTGAGTGGATTGCCTAAGCCCGTGGGTTCGAGACCCGCCTGGGCAACTTAGCGAGACCTCATCTCTACAATAAATCAAAAATTAGCCGGGCGTGGTAGCGCGCGCCTGTAATTCCAGCTACTTGGAAGGCTGAGGCGGAAGGATCGCCGGAGCCCAGCAGGTCGAGGCTGCGGTGGCTGGGAGCAGCCACTGCACTCCAGTCTGGGCGACAGAGCGAGACTCCAACTCAAAACAAAAAACCAAAAAACATGTAAGTAGTATTTTAAAAATAAATGTCATTTGCCATTGAGGAAAAAAGGTAAGAAAAATTCAAATAAAACCCACGTCACAGCAGAGAAGGAACTCCGGCCATACCCACCGCAGGGCAGGAGGCAGGAGGCCAGATAGAAGCCAGGTGCTTCATGGCAACTCAAGTGTGAACCTGTAGAAAGGGAAGACAGTGTCAGGCCTTGCCAAGAACATGGGAGAGGGTCTCCTCTCCAGTCTCCCCACTGAGCCTGCGTCTCTGTGCACGTGACCAAGTGGGAAAGAGGAACACGCTCTCCTTGTCAGCGTGGGAATGTACTGACATCCCCATGCCAGTCAGCAGTCATGGGAACATAGTGGGCTTGACCCCAGATGGCATCACAGTGATTCTGAAAGGATCAAGACTTGGTTCAGTCTGATTCAGTCTTTCTGTGAATTCTGACCACTGCTTTCATTTCTGTTACTAGTACCACACACATTATCACGTGAATATTAACTACCTGCCCAAGAGAAGTGCTGAGCAATTGCTTATCTTGTGAATAAAATGCATATTTAAGACCAAGCAGGGTCAGGTGCGGTGGTTCACACCTATAACCCCAGCACTTTGGGAGGCGGAGGCAAGAGGATTGCCTGAACCCAGGGGCTCGAGACCAGCCTGGGCAACTTGGCAAGACCTTGTCTCTACAACAAACAAAAAACAATTATCTGGGCATGGTGGCCGGTGCCTGTAGTTCCAGCTATTCCCGAGGCTGAGGTGGAAGGATCATCTGAGCCCAGCAGGTTGAGGCTGCAGTGGCCTTGAGCATGCCACTATACTCTAGCCTGGACAACACAGTGAAACTCTGACTCAAAAAAAAAAAAAAAAAAAAATCATTGTAAATGAGTAACTATAGTATACTTTAGAAAAACTTTTTTTTCCTCCAGATTATTTTTGGGTCTTGGATTACCTGAACAATTCCTTAATTTCTCCCTTCCGTCTGTCTAGATAGTCTGAGGCAGATTATTGAACACACAGGTGTGGATGAGGTGATCAGGTAAGAGGTGAGCTTTGCTGCAGTTAGTAGGGTCTGTTCTCATTTGAAGGCGTGCAAGCCAAACGTAATTGTCTTGATTCACTGGTCTCTGCCTAGATTTCTTGCATAAAAAATAATAACAGAAGGCAATAAAGCCCATGAATAGACTGAAGAAAAACTGCAGTGCCTTAACCTAGAAGGGAACACACCTGTAATGCCATTCTCCTGATTATGAGATTCCATAACATGTCTGTGCTCAAAAGTTGTTGCAGATATGTGTCTTACACACAAAAAAATTAATTGCATTAGTGTAGTTAAATCACATTTATATATATGAATTCCAACAATACATTCCCAAAACTGAAGCAACTTTCCATGCTTCTCCGTTTCCTAACAGGAACGTTTATCCTGTTGTATTACTCTTCTTGTTGCATACTGAGTCAAGTCAGTGGAGATTTTTCTGTTTTTAGTGATTAAAAAAGTAAATTACCTGACTTTAAAAGCCAGGAAAATAAGGATTATAGATCAGAATCAAATGTTTATGTATGTTTCAACAACAAAGTATCTGGACTCTAGTCCACAGTATGAAAGTTAACAGGCTCAGTGGGGCATGGTGGCGTAAGCCTGTATTTCCAGCTACTTGGAAGGCTGAGGTGGAAGGATCGCCTGAGTCCAGCAGGTCAAGGCTGCAGTGGCTGTGAGCATTAAATAATAAAAATAATATAATAAAAATAAATAATATAATAAATAATAAAAATATTAACAGATTTGGCTGGGTGCGGTGGTTCATGCCTATAATCCCAACACTTTGGGAGGCAAAGGCAAGAGGATTGCCTGAATCCAGGGGTTTGAGACCAGCCTTAGCAACTTGGAGAGACCTTGTCTCTACAATAAATCAAAAAATTAGCCAGGCATGGTAGCGCATGTCTATGTTTCCAGCTACTTGGAAGGCTGAGGCAGAAAGATCACCTGAGCCCAGCAGGTAAGGCTGCGGTGGCAGTGAGTGTGGCACTGCACTCTAGCCTGGGCAAGAGTGAGACTCTGGCAGAAAGAAAGAGAGAGAGAGAGAGAGAAAGAAAGGAAGAAAGGAGGGAGGGAGAGAGAGAAAGAGAAAGAGAGTGAGAAAGAAAGAAAGAAAGAGAAAGAAAGAAAGAAAAAAGAGACAGAAAATGAAAGTTAACAGACTCAGGACCTTCAGACTCAGAAGAACAGAGACCAAGTCTAGGTAAGATTGGGAAACTGGGCACAGGGCAAACCCAACTTTTGTGTACCCAGCCTTTGATAGCTCTATGCTTGTTCATTTTTAGACCCACCTAGATTTTCTTTATCCTTATTTCTCTCTCTCTCTCTCTCTATATATATATATATATTTATTTATTTTTATTGTAGAGACAGGGTTTCGTTCTGTAGCTCAGGCTTGAGTGCAGTGATGCAATCATAGCTCACTGCAGCCTCCAACTTCTGGGCTCAGGGGATCCTCCTGCCTCAGCCTCCTGAGTAGCTATAACTATAGAACTACAGGCATGCACTGCCATGCCCAGCTAATGTTTAAAAATTTTTTTGGAGAGACAGAGTCTCACTATGTTGTCCTGGCTAGTCTCAGATTCCTGGTCTTTAGTGGTCCTCCCACTTTGGCCTCCCAAAGTGCTGGGATTACAGGCATGAGCCACTGCACCTGGCCTAAACTTATTTCTCTTGAGATGTAAGCTTACTGACTACATTTCTTGCTTTTCCTGTATATTTCTAAAATGAGAATAAAGGCAAATGGAATGAAAGGAACATATTTTCTTTTTTTTTTTTGAGTTGGAGTCCCACTCGATCGCCCAGACTGGAGTGCAGTGGCCGCTCCCGGCCACCGCAGCCTCGACCTGCTGGGCTCCGGCGATTCTTCCGCCTCAGCCTTCTGAGTAGCCGGAATTGCAGGCGCGCGCTACCACGCCCGGCTAATTTTTTTTTGATTTATTGTAGAGATGAGGTTTCGCCTGCCCAGGCGGGTCTCGAACCCGCGGGCTCAGGCAATCCAAGGAACATATTTTCAATGTTTCGACTCTTTTTTTTTTTTTTTTTTTTGAGTT
>CAUYQG010260361.1:0-18077 GCA_963574415.1 Tarsius wallacei | reverse complement strand
CCTAGGGCTACCCGTCGCCAGTCAAATCTTTTTTTTTTTTTTTTTGGTTGGAGTCTAACTCTGTCGTACAGACGGGAGTGTAGTGGCCGCTCCCGGCCACCGCAGCCTCGACCTGCTGGGCTCCGGCAATCCCTCCGCCTCAGCCTTCCGAGTAGCCGGAATTACAGGCACGCTCTACCATGCCCGGCTGATTTTTTAATTTATTGTAGAGATGAGGTCTCGCCAAGTTGCCCAGGCGGGTCTCGAACCCGCGGGCTCAGACAATCCACTCACCTCAGCCTCCCAAAGCGTGGGATTACAGGCTGAGCCACCGAGCCCGGCTGCCAGTCAAATCTTTAGCACACAAAAAGACATCACTTTGGAGAGTCTAAGAGTTTTGGGAGTCGGATGTTAAGAAACAGGTTCAAAGACCAAATGTGTATTTCACAATATCACAGAGGTCCAATGGAGCAGAAATTCCACCAAGCACGGCATGTTGGTCGCTCGCAGAGGCCCTGGGGCAGGACTGCTGCAGTGTTGGCGGAGCTGCCGTGAGCGGAGGAGGGCAGTGACTGTGACTGTGTTAGGGCCCTCAATCCCAGCCCAGGAGGCCCTCGGTGAGCCTCCCTGGGTGCCTGCACCGTTGAAAAGGGCTCCGCTTGTACCTCAGGGCATCATGTCTCCCTTGTCCGCTTTGTTCCACAGAGGGATGGAGAGGACTTGGTGGAAGGTCACACTGGTAAAGAGCTGGGTCAGGATTCATGCCCAGGCAGGCCGAGGGTTCCAGAACCACTGTATGCTGTTCTGCTCCTTATTCACTAGAACTGAAGATGGTCTGAGTATGCACAAAAGTCTTACTTCATGTAATTGGTAGTAAATGTAGAACAATACACAAATAGTGAAATAGTGCTGGGCGGTTTAGATGGATGGGTTCATTGATCTTCAATAAATGTGGTCTACTGGTGTACCACAGAATGTCAGCCTGTGTTGTGGCTAAGGTAGAGACCTTCTCAACTACCTGGGCAGGTGTCAGGGACGACGTTGTAGACTGGCCTGATTAAAATGGGGATCTTCTTTGAAATTTCTTGGATTGTTAATTCCATCCAGTTTTGCTTTGCCGCCATTTAGAATAATTGTGCCAATAGTTTTCCATCTCCTTACCATACCATAACCTTGAATTTGAGATTATTCTTTTTACTAGCCTCTGGGCTTACCAGTCTTGGATTTTTGTGGGTGAGAAATCAGGGCACGGGAGTGAACAGAGGCCCCTGACACCATCGTGCTACCTGAGAGTCTGGCAGCAGAGTGCTTTACGCTGATGGCCGCAGTAGCCTAACTGAAGCACTTCTGGCCCTGCCAGGAAGTGTGTGTGTGTAGGAGCAGTTCTCAGGAGTAGTGCTGACTTGTTTTTGGAGATGTAGTCTAAATGAAAGTGTTACTGGCATCACCAGTTGAGAATATGATTTCCCTCACTTGCAGCTGGTGTGAAAAGAATCCCCGGATATGTTTGCATTTTAAAATATTTTAAGTGATTAACATGTAAGAGTGTCCTGGTTCAACATAAAATAATTAGGTTTGATTTAGTTTTGTTTTGTGGGTGCATTTACGTACAGTTGTATTGTCATATAATTCACATACCATTGGTTTTGTTTTGTTCTAAAGCTAATTCTGCTGAGTGAAAGTGCTTCAAAAGTTCTAAATTGTATGATGTTTAAACTTGCAAAATGACCCCTGATTCTTAATTGTATCACAGGTTTGGTGCCCAATGTCTCCTGAGTTTTACCGGGAGTATGTGGCAATCAAAACTAAGAAACGAATCTTGCTGTATACCATGAATCCCAACAAATTCAGAGCGTGCCAGTTTCTGATCAAGTTTCACGAAAGGAGGAATGACAAGATTATTGTCTTTGCTGACAACGTGTTTGCCCTTAAGGAATATGCCATTCGGCTGAACAAGTAAGAATTGAAAACTTGGTGTTGCCTCTGAGCCAGTTTATCTCCCCCACTGAGAGTGCAGAAGGTAGAAGATCCCTGGTTTTTTTCTTGAAGTTCTCAGGAACTTCTTGGGATCCAAAGTTCTGGTTCTGTGGCCCAGGTCCCAGAAACCAGGCAAGACCCAGAACAGGTGGTTGGAGTCAGAGGTTAGAACATATATAGAAAAGGGGGTCTGGTCACCGTAAGTTTTGAGAACAGGGGCCAGAGAGTTGGAGTGGGCTGAGCAGGGCCCCAGGGCTCTGGGCTCCAAGGATGGGTGGGAGTTGGCATCTGGAGCTTCTGGCTGAGTGAACTTTTGGGTGGAGATGAATGATGCCTCTGGTATGGTCCAGGAGCTAGGAAGGCAAGGCAAGCTGGGCCAGCGTCATAGATATGGACTGGTGTCTGGAAAGAGCCGCTCAGGATACACCCACCTAGATGCCTGGCTGTTGCAAATGCCCTCCCGAGTGAGGAGGACGAGGCCTATGCTTCCCCTGCAGTGATGCAGGACTTCGGGTGCCGTAAATGCTGCAGCAGGCAAGGTTCTCCGTGGAATAGGTCTTCATTCTTTCTGTGGAGGAGGAGAGGGAAGAATGAATTAGACCCGTTTCTCTTTAGCAAGCTCTTTTCTGGGCATACTATGCAAGTGTTTTATTTAATCCTCACCCTAGACAGGAGGTATTGCTCCCATTTTCTGAATAGGGAAAGATGCAGAGCAATTAGTTTTGTACGTTTCTAAGGCTCCAGTGGCACAGTTGGTTAGCGTGTGACATTTATACAAGCTGTAAGTTTCTAAAATTGTACCTTTTAAAAAAATTTCAAAAGGTTTTGTTTTTTCTTAAAGTTAACATTTAGGTTATCATGAAAAACAGTAATTTCTAAAATTGTTCCTGTTAAAAAATTTCGAACAGTTTTCTTTTTTCTTAAAGTTAATATTTAGGTTATTATGAAAAGCAGCAATTCCCTGCTCATGTCTTCCTACCCACAATATCTGTTCTCTGAAGGCAGCTATTTTCAACTCTTTTTCTCTTTGTTTACTTTCATATTTGTTTACTTATTTTTCTTGACTTGGGATCTCACTCTCTCACCCAGGCTGGAATGCAGTGGGCAGAAGCTTTGGCCACCTGGGTTCAAGTGATCCTTCCGCCTCAGTCTCCCAAGTAGCTGGGACTACGAGTGCACACTGCCACGCCTGGCTAATTTTTTAATTTTTGTAGAGACAAGGTCTCGCTGTGTTGCCTAGGCTGGTCTTGAATTCCTAGGCTCAAAGTGCCAGGATTATAGATGCGAGCCACCGTACCTTACTTTCATATTTCTAAGTAATAGCTTATGCAGTAGTTTCTTAATTATTAATTGCAGAAATTACCTATTAGCTTGCTACTTTGGAGCTGAGAATATACTATTCCCTCTCCTACCATCCTTCTAATATGGTGATAGCACAAGTTGGGGCTAAACTGATATTCAGTGTTATGTTATTTTGACTGCATGAGTATTGTTCAAGTGGAGCCCTGTAATGTACTATGATTGCATTTTGTTTTTGTGGATTTTGTTTTCCCTGGAGTTAATAATTTCCTTTTTGTTGATTTTGCTTCGTTTACTATATATTTAATAATTACTCTTCTCCAGACTCATCATGTAGCCATAAACTCAATAGGGTTAGAAATCTGTCAGTTCTGTTTCTCTCCTTTCCCCAGTGGGGTCCCCACCTGCATTTCATCCTCCTACTCTGCTCTGGCCTGCCTGCTGTCTAGAACTAGAGACACCGCCAGTGGTCACCTTGGGGCTTTCCTTGGATGTCACCCTGTGCGTTTCCTGGGCCTCTTTGTTGTGCTGGAACCCCCGTTTCCCAGTCCCAAGTCTCCACTCTCTGGGTCACTCATTTTCATGGCGCATGTGCTCCAGTAGACTTCCGAGAGAAGGTATATAGGAGGGAAAGTTTTTAAGACTGTGGACGTTTGCAAATATCCTTTCTTAATTTTACACTTGATCAGTAGTTTGGCCAGGCCTTAAAATTCACTGTGAGCTTCCATTGAGGTAGCTCAGAAGTTTCCTCTTTGATTCCGGTCTGTTTCATACCTGCTGTGGTGGGTGTGGAAGCTCTTAGGGCCTTCTCTCTGTTTTCTTTTTTGGACATTTAAACGTGGTATTTCCAGTGTGGTCTTTTTTCTCTCATTGTGATAGGCACTCAGTAGGCCCTTTTAAGCTGGAAACTTGTGTCCTTGAGTTCTGAGGCATGCGGACTTTTTTTTGTTTAATAATCATCTTCATGTTCTCTCTTTTTGGAATCCCTACTGGTCAGATGTTAGATCTTCTGAACAGCTTCTCCAGTTTTCTAATTTTTTCTCCTATATTTTTATTCCTTTGTTTTGTAACCCTCTGTTGAAACACTTGTTACCTTCTAAGAGTTTTTTCTTGATAACGCTTGTTTTGTGAACATAGTATCTTCTCTGGGCTGTGAAAGCTTTGGAAGCTTCCTTCCGTTCCCTATACTGTTTTTCTTTGCTTCAGATTGTTTTCCCCTGTCCCTTCCCTCTCCTCCCCTCCCCTCGTGTTTTTTCTTGTCAGGGTCTCACTTTGCCACCCAGGCTGGAGTGCAGTGGCTCACTGCAGCCTTGACCTCATGGTCTCAGGTGATCCTCCCACCTCTGCCCTCCTGAGTAGCTGGGACTACAGGTGCATCCATCGTGCCCAGCTAATTTTTTTTTGCTTGTGGAGACAAGATCTTGTTCTGCCGTCTGGGCTGGTTTTGAACTCCTGGTTCAAGCAGCCCTCTAGCTTCGGCCTCCCCAAGTGCCAGGATTACGGGCTCCCACCCCTTCCTGTCTTTAGAGTCCGCCTCGAGTTTTGGTCCTCCGTGGTTGGATTCTCTTTTTTGAGGCTCAGCCACTGGAAGGCGAATTAGGCCTTTCTGTGTAGCTTAGTGACTTTGCCAACGCACACACCTCACCATAGAGTGGCTGGGCAGGAACCGGGCTGTTTCTTTGAGAGATTGCCAAATGCCAGGATCTCTAGGTCTTTTTTATTAACCTGGGTGGTTCTCCAGGGAGGAGTTCTTCTGGGCACCAGCTGTGGTAGGGAAGGAGCAGTTTCGCATTCGTAGCATTCAGCCTCACCTTGGCCTTCAGCTCAGCCTGACATCCCTGGGAAGTAAGCATCCACGGCTCTGCCAGGTGAAGGAGGCCTGCCTACCGCTGCACACACACTTGGCCAGTCCTTCTGTCGGCCCTTCTGCCCACTGCACCTTCCCAGGCCACTGGTAACTAGTTCCTGAAGCCTCCTGTGTTCTGTCTAGAAAATTGGCTTGTTTTGTATAGGCTTTCCCTCCTGCTGGCTTAGGCTTCTGCTTTTTCTAGTCTGTTAGCTCAGATCTGTGCCTATATCCATCTGCTTTTCAACTTCCAAAATATTACCGACGTTTCTCATCTGCTGTTATTTCTTCTCCTATGGGTCTGTGTCCTTTTGGTCTTTAACTGTCACATTAGTGACAGCAAGACAATGCCTGTGTTTACTGTGTCATATTAACGGTCATTCCTCCTGCCACGCATGCACAGTGCTCCATCCCTTCTCTTCCTGGAGCCTCCTACATTTGAAGCACACCTGAGGCTTGTTCCTTGGCTGCAGCTTCCTAAGCATCTCTGGGGGCGGGACGTTAATTTGCCTGGCACTGCTGACTCTGAGCCAGTCGGGCACAGTGAGGGGCAGCAGACTGGCTGTCTCGTGTGCTAGAGTGATCATTACAACTTGGACTTCTTATCTTTTTTTTTGTACTTCTGGTCTTTCGGTGTATGAAGTGTTTTGTTTTTGTTTTCTTGTGTCTGAAATGATCTTGTGGGTCCTGGGCATTGCTCTCTTCTTGTCTTGTAACACTCTGTGTACGATGAGGAATCTCTGAGCTCCTGGCTACTCCCAGCCTTAATAAAAAGGAACAGGTGTCACCGAGGCACTTTGCAAGAGAGACTTAGGGTTATGTGGCAGTGTGGGGTAGTGGGCAGAGCATCATTTTTGGGGTCACACAGACTGGACTTGAGCTAGCCCTTCCTCTCAGAAGCTGTGACCTCAGGAAAGTCGCTACCTCTCTGAACTCCTTTTGTGCTTTGGTCACGTGCAGCTGCCTTCACCCACTGTGGAGATTCTTGCGCTCAGCATCTTGTAGGTGTTCAGTACCTGTTAGGGTCTCTACTTGGAGGATGCTCCCTCTTCTGTTTCATCTTGTGTGTGGGCGAAACCTTCAGAAGCCGAGGGCTCGCTATTATATGAGCAGTTTTTCCTAAGGATGAGGTAGGAATAAAAGAGCCATCTGAACACTCGGGTCCTGAGAGACAGGTGGTTTTAATGAGTGGGACTTCCTAACCTCTCACAGCATGACATGCGTAGACGTGATGAGAGTGTGGTGCCCTGGACACCTTAATACCAGGCGAGGCAGCTTACAGCTGGGCGTGCAGCTGCCTCAGGGCCTGCCTAGCTTCCCCACAGGTGAAGGTTTGCTCTCTGAGGTGCACGTGTGACCATTTCATTAGCACAGTTGCTTCCAGCCTTTTGTTTGGAAATAGCAGTGTTTTCTTTGCCACTCCTGTCAGGCTTCATAAAACTGGTGGGGGGATGGGGGGGTAATTCTCCTTGTATATAGACTCTGCTTAGGGTGAAAGATGTTGTAACAGTATTGGGGAGTGCTGTGTTACGTTGCAGAAGTAATGCGTTCTGAGCCACTGATGGGTATTGCCCTGGACGCTGGTGTGCTTGGACAGTGGAGCAGCCTGGGTTCCACCCCCTCGGGCTCCTGACCCTCAGCTCCCCATGTGTAAATTGGGGAGCATAAACCCTTTTACGGATGGTGGATTTCTTTTAATACACCCAGCTCAGTGCTTGGCATTGGAAGGCCTGTGTGTCTCGGAGCTTGTCCTCGTTGTTCTTGTTGTCATCTTCATTGCTGTTGTTATCCTTGAAAAGCTACAGAAATTGACCATCAGCGCATTCCAAGACAGAAGGCAAGTGTATGACATTCCCGATACCACTGCAGTTGCCAGTGAGGTCATCAGACAGGGTTGTGCCCTTTTGGCAGGGAGCTGGAAGTCAAAGACATTTTCTCAATTTAGAGTTATGGGAGTCAACAAAAAAAAAGCTGAAGGACTCTTTTCTCCTTCCTGCTCATCTCTTGGAACATGGCTGTGTCTTTGGAAAACAGTTGCTTCCAGCCTTTTGTTTGGAAATAGCAGTGTTTTCTTTGCCACTCCCATCAGGCTTCATTAAACTGGTGGAGGGGGGTGGTAATTCTCCTTGTATATAGACTCTGCTTAGGGTGAAAGATGTTGTAACAGGATAAAGCACAGTGCAGAAAAACAAGAAAAAAGTAAAGAAGGGAACCCTATGGAGGTCAGTGGGCCAGAACCTAGAATCAGTGGGGAAGGACTGGGGGGTGTTGTAGGGAGACTGGGCGGACCTGTAACCGGTCATTTGTATGGGTGCTGTGCTGTTCCTGCATGACGGAGGGCTTCCCACCAGAGAGAACCCCAGTTGAGCTCCTTTTTCTTTCCGGTGTGCTTTCGGGATAATAAGGTATGATTCGGTCTGTGATCTTTCTAACATAGTTTCATTCTTCTCTAGACCCTATATCTATGGGCCGACATCCCAAGGAGAGAGGATGCAAATTCTCCAGAATTTCAAGCACAACCCCAAAATTAACACCATCTTCATATCCAAGGTTTGTGCGGCACATGGGACAGGGGTGCAACCCCTAGCACCCCAGGGCCTGGGGTTGGGGTACAGCATGATTCTTGCTTGTTGGAGAAACTTCTCATGTGTGTTTTCATTCTGACGCGTCCAGGGATGGGGATACTATCTGGTGGGCAGTGAAAGAAGCAGATGTAGGGTTTTCGTGTATCATGGATAATCTATAAAGGTCCTTTGTTTGACCGAGATGTTTCCCATCTCTTTTTGGGATACAGGGGTTTTGTTTGTTTGTTTGTTTTGAGTTGGAGTCTCACTCTGTCACCCAGACTGGAGTGCAGTGGCCGCTCCCGGGCACTGCAGCCTTGACCTGCTGGGCTCCAGCGATCCTTCCGCCTCAGCCTTCCAAGTAGCTCGAACTACAGGCGCGCGCTGCCACGCCCGGCTAATTTTTGATTTATTGTACAGATGAGGTCTCACCAAGTTGCCCAGGTGGGTCTCGAACCTGTGGGCTCAGGCAATCCGCTCACCTCTGCCTCCCAGAGCACTGGGATTACAGGCTGAGCCACCGAGCCCAGCCAGCTGGATACAGGGGTTTTAACTTGTGTTTTCTTTACAAAAGGAGCAAATGTTCATTTCTTACCCTGGCAAAAGAAGGCATTCAGATGAGGTTTTCTTTATGAGCTGCAGGTCCTGTGTGTCTCTGCAGCCTTTGTCCTGGCTCCTGTCTTGATGGTGGCCAGGATCAGCGCAGATTCACACAGGCTCCAACTTGGGAGGAGTTTACTCTGAAATCAGAGGTTGTGATCCCACAGTTTAGAACAGTCATTCAGATTAAAACAAATCCAGAGCCCAAACAAAATGAGATTTATCTATAAAGCGATTGTAGCTGGGCAGGTGAGCACCAGACCTGTGTGTCTGTGACTAAGAACCACAATGGCTAGAGCCCCCGAGCTGAGGATCAAAATCCTTGTGCCAGGCAGTGGCCCTCCCTGGTCATGTCATCCCACACGCTGCTGGTGTCAGTGGCCACCAGATAAATTACTCAAAGTGAGACTGTATTGATGGGCCCTCTTATCTTGGGGCCCCTAGCACCCATCTCTGAGTGTTGCTGAGACATGGTGATCTATAGAGTGGCTTTTAGGAGAACTCACACATGGTCCTAGAGGCCCAGAGATACTTTTCTGAGATCCACTGCTTTACTTCTGCCTGCATCAGATGGATCTTGGTACAGAGAAAAGAGTGTGATTGTGTTTCTAGATTATCTAAAGAGCTTATCTAAATTCTAGGCCAGTTGATTTTTATTTTTTGTCTCATATATAAAATCCTTCTCAGTCTCAATAGCTGCTTCATCTCTGTAGGTAGGTGATACGTCGTTTGATCTGCCGGAAGCAAATGTTCTCATTCAGATTTCATCACACGGTGGATCCAGGAGGCAGGAGGCTCAGAGGCTAGGGCGGGTGCTTCGAGCAAAAAAAGGTACAGTGCTCTTTTCTGCTCTGCTGTGGGAGATGTCTCCTCTTGAACAACTTCGGTTAGGAAGAGGGTGGGGTGAGCTGCCATGTGCCCTGGGGCTCGGTAGACCCTGAAAGGGGGGCATCCAAAGCAAGGCCCAAGATCTCTGTGACCCATGGCTGTTTCTTGTGCTTTGAGGGTAACTATGCAGGTGTGGGCATGGCAGCCACCTGGAATTCACACAGATGTGCTCTAGCAAGAGGAAGCTAGGGCCAGGTGGTGCGGTGCTTGTGGGGGCGGATGTGGAAGGGAGAAGATGCCGCTGGCCACCAGTGGAAGTGGAAGAGCTAGAAGCCGCCCTGGGTCTCCGTCAGGAAGCAGTCGTGGGCTTGGCAGGAGCAGTTCAGGCAGTCGCAGAGTGGGCACATTACTCATAACCTGCGGAGAGCAGTGCAAGGCGGCAGCTTCCAGCCGGGACATGGCATGCCTGGGGACTGAGGAGGTAAGAGGCAGTGTTGTGAAGGCTTTTACTAAGAAGGCATGGCACTTCTGTACTTGCTAACTGCAGTAAAAGGGCTCAGACCCCCATTGTAGACGTGGCAGAAACTGGCAGTGCTGATAAGAGACGGCCACGACTCTCTTGCTAGGATCAGGGTACATCCTGAGACAAGGACACAGGCCCTGTCCTCAAGGGATTTGCCTATTCTAGAGGCATCTGGACTGCTGGAATGTTTGAAAATGACAAGATTAGTGGGCACTTGTTGGAATTGTGCTGTATTCAAATACGTTTATAACAGACAGCTAACTACTTGCATCTAAAATGGAGATGAGGCAGACAGAAATAGCATGGACTTGGGCACCAGACCAGTTTTGTGACCTTGGGCAAATTAGTTGCCCTTCAGAGCCTTGGTTTTCACACCCAAAGGGGGGGGGCAGTCCTTTCTTGCCAGGACTGCTGTGAGGACTGAGCTTATGAATCATAGAATACATAGACCGCTGGGTAGACTGTAGATTTTATAAACTGACAGGAATATAATAGGCTAGCAACTGAGAACGTAATTCATTACTTAGTCCTTACTCTAATATGAAGACTCCTTTGAATGTGATTAGAATTTTTTTCTCAATGTGTTTAGCCCCTTTCTTTGCATCTCTGTAAGATTACGAAATGATTTAAATCAAAGGCAGCATATAGACACTTGACCTACTGACATTTGAACTGTGAAGCAAAATGTTCAGATTTTCCTGAAGGATCATCTTTCAGGCCATAGTATTTTTCTGTTCTAGTTTCCCCCCTTATCTATAGTTTTGCTTTTTGCACTTTCAGTTTCTCATAGTCAGCTGTAGTCTAACAGTATTACATGGAAAGCCTCCCAAAATAAACAATTTATAAGTCTTAAATTGCACACCATTCTGAGTAGTGCCAGGACGTGACTCCTTCCTTTGTCCAGTGAATCCACACTGCATACTCTCCCCGCCCATTAGTCCCTTAGTAGCTATCTCAGTTATCATACTGACTGTCACTGTATAACAGTGCTTGTGTTCAAGTCACTTTTATTTAACTTACTAATGGCCCCAAAGTGCAAAAGTAGTGGCATTGGCAAGTCACATATGCCAAAAATAAGCCGTGATTTGGGTCCTTGAAGTGACCCAAGGTGAAAGTTCCCAACTTATTAAAAGAAAAAAAATTATATGCTGCCAGGACTGCTCTGAGGACTGAGCATATGAATCATAGAATACATAGACCGCTGGCTAAAGTCTGCTGTAAAAATGAATCTTCTCTCTCTGAAATTGTGAAGAAGGAAAAAGAAATTTGTACTGGTTTGATGTTGCACCTGAAACTGCAAAAGTTATGGCCACAGTATGTGATAACTTTTATTACGGTATGTTACTGTAATTGTTCTATTTTATCATTAGTTATTGTTAATTTCTTGCTGTGCCTAATTTATAAATTAAACTATCACATGTATTGTATAGGAAAAAACAGTATACCTAGAGTTCAGGGCCATCCAGGCTTACAGGTGTCTATTGGAGGTCTTGGGACATGTCCCCAAGAGATACTGGGACATCTGAAACTCTCCCTGTTTCAGAGATTTTCTCTCAGCTAGTTTGTTTGTTTTTTGTTTTTGTTGCAGCAGTTTTATTGAGATATAATTCAAATGCCATACAATTGATTTTAAATGTACAATTTGGTGGTTTTAAGTATATTCATAAATTTGTACAACTCTCACCACAATCTATGTTTAGAAATTCTCATCACCCCAAAAAAGAAACTTTTATCCATGAGCCATTGCTCCCCATTTTGCCTTGCTTTCAACCCCCAGACCTAGGCAACCATTAATCTATTTTTATCTCTATAGGTCTTTTCTGGAAATTTCATATAAATAGAATCATAAAATTTTCGGCCTTCTGTGACTGACTTCTTTACATTTAATGTAATGTTTCCAAAAGGATTATCCATATTGTAGCGTGTATCAGTTCTTTATTCTTTTTATTGCCAAATAATATTCTACTGCATGGACACATCACATTTTATTTAACCATACATTCATCAATGGACATTTGGGTTGTTTCGACTTTTTGGTTCTTAGAATAAGTCTGCTATGAAGTTCATGTACAAATTTTTGTGTGGTTATGTTTTCTATTTTCTTGAATATATGTCTGGAAGTGGAACTGCCAGGGCATGTGGGACTAACTAACATTTTGAGGAACTGCTAGACTCTCTTCCAGGCAGCTGCACCATTTTACATTCTCACTAGCAGTGTATGAGGGTTCTAGTTTTTCCACATCCTTGACAGCAGTGGTAATTATCTTTTTTATTCTAGCCATCCTAGTGGGATCGCGATGATATCTCATTGTGGGTTTGATTTGCATTTCCCTGATGATTAATGGCACTGATCATCTTTTCATGTACTTGTTGGCCATTTGTATATTGTCTTTGGGGAAATGTCTGCAGAGATTTTACCCATTTTATGATTGGATTGTCTTGTTTATGTTAATTTGCAGCAGTCTTTATGTACCCTAGATTAGTCCCTTATCAGATAAATGCTTTGCAAATATTTTCTTATTCTGTATATTGTCTTTTAGTTTTCTAGTTGGTATCCTTGGGAGCACAAAAGGCTTTTATTTTGATGCAGTCCTGTGTACTATTTGGGTGATTTACCCCATGACTGCAGAGCTTTCTTACTGCAATGCTTACTCTTGAGCTGGGACCCTTAGCTCCTGGCATTCTAATAGATCATGTCTTTTCTTCCTTCTACTGGCAGGGATGGTTGCAGAGGAGTACAATGCCTTCTTCTACTCACTGGTGTCCCAGGACACACAGGAAATGGCTTACTCAACCAAGAGGCAGAGGTTCTTGGTAGATCAAGGCTATAGCTTTAAGGTATGTATTCATTTGGCATCTGGTCAGACCAGAACCAAGGCCTTTTTGGCACCCTGGCCTCCAGAAGTGGAGGCCACTGTGGGCACCAGCCTGGGACACACCTTAGGCATGCACCAAGCATTAGGGGCTAGAGGGCTTGCCTTAAACTCCCTCTATCTCTGCGTGAATTGCTAGGGGCAGGGTTGGCTGTTGGTGGGAAGTATGCAAGCTTGGTAGGACTGAGGTGCCAGCCCTGTGTGAGTCTGAGCCCCTGGGGGTTGCATTCTCAGGGGTGCTCCTCCAGGTGGCTAGGCAGGCTCTCCCTTTTGTCAGTTGGCTAGCTCTGGGCCTTAGTGTACTTCTCAGTCATCACAGTCATCCCTGTACTACTGAGTAATGGGAAATTCTAAAGCTTGGCTGACTTTCATCGTCTGAAGCATTTGCTTTCTCTCCTACAGACACAAATATTTAGTTTATGTCAGGATTTAGTGTCCCATAGAGCTTTATATTTTGGGGTTGATGGAAAGTTCTAGAAGCAGGAGAATAAAATTCCCCTTTAGTCACTAAAAGGGCATCACTAGAGCACACATGCTCCTGAGTTCTTGATTGCAAGATTATAGGCTGCCTTCTCAGATAATTTTTTTTTGTCAGTCTCACTCTTGCCCAGGTTGGAGTTCAGCGGCACTCTCATTACCTGCTGGGCTCAGGCGATTCTTTCACCTCAGCCTTCCAAGTAGCTGGACTACAGGTGGTGCTACCAAGCCTGGCTAATTTTTGATGTATTGTAGAGATGAGGTCTCACCAAGTTGCCTGGCTGGTCTCGAACCCGTGGGCTCAGGCAGTCTTCTTGCCTTGGCCTCCCAAAGTGCTGAGATTACAGGTGTGAGCCACCATACCTGGCCTTTTGTTCCTCTATGAATTGGTGAGAGTTCCCGTTATTAGCCTGAGACAAGAAGACAAGGTTGTCTGGCCTCTCCTCTTTTAACCAGAAACAGTGATACTTTACAGACCTCTCATGCTGGGCTAGAGAACAGGATGCTTGGGTTCTCAGTTCAGTTTTTCAAAAGGTTTGCGTCATGGCCTTTTTATTCATCTGTAAAAGTCCCTGCTAATAGCAGCATTCCTACCTCCTGATTCCTGCAGAGCCGTAAGGGTAAAAGAAGCACTAAGTCAGAACAAGCTGCTCTGAGTTCTTTGAGAGGTGAACTTGACAAAAAGACACAAACTGTGTGATCATCTGTGTTGGTTGAAGCTTTGTCTTCAGCACTGCCTGCTGTGGAACAGTGGTTAGAGCTCCCAGAGTTGTGACTCTGGAATGGTCAGACAGGGCAGGCGTGCATATTGTCTCTCCTCCAGATCCCTGGCCACCTGAGGGACTCACATCTTTAGTTCTAGGAATTAACATTATGAGCATTGCCGGGGAGGGCCGAGCTCCCTTTCCATAGTCAGCTCAAGCTTTCTGCCAGGATAGGGAGGCCTTGTGGTAAGTTATCCCTGCAGAAGTGGAAACCTAGTCACCATGCTGTTTCTCACTTTTTGAGAGAAACTCTGGGACATCTTGTCATGTTTAAGTGCTCACTCCTGTTGGTAGCCCCAGGTACTGAATGCAGAGCAGACTGCAGGGCCCTTCTCAAGGGCTGGACTGTGCCTTCCAGTCTGTGGTCTCTTCCCTTGCCTGCTGAAAGAGGGGAAAGCTACCCGAAGGAGTCTTTTGAAATCACCAAGATCCCCGTTGATCTGTGATCATTTGGATGCTACAGCCTGGAGCAGAGCAGATTCTCTGGAATCTCCTTGTCTCCCCTGTCTCTCAGTCACTGGTCATGCCCCGTTAAAGGCGGCTCCTGACACTGGCCTCTGGAATGCCAGAGGGGAGCTCCTCTGCGTTTGCCACCCGGTTGGCTGGGCCTGAGGAGGAAAGTGGACTCAGGACGTGGCAGCGTGGGGTCAGGGGAGAACAGAAAGGAGCATGCCTGCTGGCTTGGGCTTTGCAGGTGATCACAAAGCTTGCTGGCATGGAGGAGGAAGAGCTGGCATTTTCGACGAAAGAAGAGCAGCAGCAGCTCCTACAGAAGGTCCTGGCCGCCACTGACCTTGATGCCGAGGAAGAGGTGGTGGCAGGGGAGTTCGGCTCCCGATCCAGCCAGGTGCGTGAACGGGTGAGGAGGCTCCAGGTGTCAGGACTCCCACAGACACATGTGCATGTATCCGCTCAAGTCCTGCCTGTGTGTGGGGCTATGAGATTTTATGAAAAGACCTGGGAAACACAGAGGAATGTAGGGAAGAGATCAGTTGAAACCACTCGATGTCCTTTTGGTGTGTGTGTCCCTTCTTGTGTGTGTGTTGTGATAGCTGAGCTCACAGTGGCTGTAACGGGTCTCCTGCTTTGTTCACACAACAGTCTGCTTGAGTACTTGTTAGTGTCTTGGTGTTGAAGCCCAGGATGGCAAGCCGGGCACCACAGGCTCTCACCAGGGCAGCCGTGGGGTGGGGGCGTGACAGGCCTGGGGCTGCTGTTCTCAGTTGTGGACGCACAGCTCCCCTCCGCTTCCTCCTCAGTGATGAAGCTGAGCCTTCCGACCCATAAGATGGCTCTGAGGTTCACATCTTGTGATAGCTTCAGTACTTGAAAAGTTCAGCCAGCGTTCTTTGAAAATACTCAGCCTTTGGTTTATTCTGCAGATACTTACTGAGTGCCTACCATGTATGTGTTAGGCAAATGTGATGGGGTCTAATCAATGAGAGCATCATTCTGGAGGCTTCTTATCCGAGGAGAGAAGTGCATGTAGTCAGGTGCTTTTGAAATTCAGTTGGTATTAGAGCCAAACGGCAAGCAACGGTTGGACTGAGGCAAGAAGAAAGCGCCTGCCCCCTGGGGAGTTCTGCCGTCCCTCCAGTCTCAGGCCTTCTTTCCCCTTGATAGGCACTCTCCACGGAAGCTCGAGGGAGTGTCTGCTCTTACCGGTCCTTCCTCCTCACAGCCTTGGGTCCCCTGAGGTCAGGCTGTCGAGGGGCACGGCTTCAGTGCTTGGCTATAGACTGGGCCTGCATCTGATGCTAGTGGTGTGCCAGGCTCTGGACCAAACCCTTCCTTGGTTTATGTGGTTTCTGTTTACACCTAACCATCAGGGCAGATGTGGTGATCCCTGTATTACAGATGAGTTCATCAGGGTGCAGACATTTAGTATTTGCCCATGGTTACCCTGTGAGAGGTGGAGCCTACATTCAAGTCCAGGGCTTTCTGGCTTTCTACTTGAGTCAGAGTCTTATGGTGGTACCTCAGGAAATTTTAAGTTTAAACTTCTGTTCAAAAATTGCCATCAAGTGAGGCCATTAAATTGCCATTGTGGTTAAGAACAGAGTCTGAGGCCAGGCTGCCTGAGTTAACATCCATCTCATTAACAGCTATGTGGTCTTGGACAAGTTACTTAATTTCTGTGTGCCTCAGTTTCCTCTTTTGTAAGGTGAGGATTGTAATGGTGGTGAGGGTTAGATGACACATATGTAATACCCGTAAAGTGTTAAGGACAGTGCCCGAGATACAGTAAGTGATCTGCAAATGTTTTGAAATAATAAAATATATTAAATACGTGTAAGATTTATAAGATGCATGTGATTATGAATATCATACAGGTGAGTCTTTTCCGGAAACCTGGTTGCTAACAGTGGGCTGGCTTTCTCCCCCACAGGCTTCTCGGCGCATCGGCACCATGAGCTCCATGTCCGGGGCCGACGACACCGTGTACATGGAGTACCACTCATCCCGGAGCAAGGCGTCAAGTAAACATGTGCACCCGCTTTTCAAGCGCTTTAGGAAATGATGCCCACATGGGTTACTTAGTTGAAGACGGTTCTTGGCACCCTCTCTGGAAAGGAATTTTCAGCACATTTTCTTTCCACATCCATGCTTCCTCCAGCGTTGGCCAAACTGACTAGACTCAGTATCTACTGACTGTTGAGAAGGTGCATCAGGGGTCATTCAGCATATTAGAAAGGAGGGGAGACAATATTTTGGGGTCTTTTCAAACTTGTTGGGGAGTGTGTCATTCCTGTATGTACAAATTTGTGATATTTAAGGCATATTTATCTTAATGTTCTCCTGAATAAACAGAAATGAACTGTTCCACCACCCTGCACTGTAGAAGTGTTATGCCTTGTAGGCGTGGGTTTTTTGTGGATGAACAACCTCGATCAAGGCCTGGCTTTGCAGCAGGCACAGAGGAGTAAGATGGAGCCCATACCCCGGGAGCTTCTGGGGGAGACACCCTGAGGTAGAAGATGTGCTGGCAGGGAAAGGCCTGGGGCACGCGGAGAGGGTAGTCAGCTACAGGGAAGAGCACAGGCAAATTCAGACTGAGGCTTTAGCCCTGGTGCCTTCCTGCCTCTCCAGTGAAGAAGTCTGTTCCTACAGGCCTGTCCGTGGTAGATAACCACGACACAGAGGCCCTCCAGGTTAGTTCCTGATGGTTCATCTCTAAGAAAACCCATCTTTTGTTTATTTCTCCCCTAAAATAGGTTTTAGATACTTCCGGGAGGCTGGTTTAGTGCCCTTGAGTCTTTAATGGCTAATTCCTTTATTCTTAAAAATGGCTTTGGGCTTTTTCTCTGTTCCTGATAAGAAAGACAAAGTGTTGAAGAAAAGACAGGCAAGGCAGTATTGCTCCAGAAAAAGCAGGCATGCACAAGGCAGTAACCGCAGAGGAAGACTGTTATTCTGCAGAGGAGGCTTATTCGAATAGGAAATAGTACTCACCCTTGGAATAAGTTGAGACCCGGTGTTAAGTAAGGTGTTAAGTAAGGCCTCCGGCCTAAATGCGGACGCCCTGCCCCCTTGCAGCTCAGCAGCAGCATTCTGTTTCCCGCACCAGGACCCCCAGGTTGTGCTGGGGAGCAGCCCCAGACCCTATCTGGGGAGAAGACAGTATCTGTTGTACCAGGAGGCTTTGAAGCAAGAGCCGTCTTCCTGCGTTCAGCTTCCGCGAGCTGACCCTTTGAGGACAATCACAGTCTGGTCAGCAGTTGGTGCCGCCAGGCAGCAAGCCGCTCTGCCGACGCGTGCCCCAGGAAATGGCAGCGGGGCCCCGCAAGGATAGGGCTCGGAGCAGCCAGACTCGAGGCCTGTGCGCTGTGGCCAGCAGACTTGCCTGCCACTTAACCCAGATGGGCTGGCACCCAAACGTTCAAACTTCACTGTAACCATTATTATTTTCAGAGTCTCATAACTTGTCACACCTTTATGCTTGAGATCTTCAAACAGTACCAAGCACCTCCTGCATTTTCACACTTCTGGCGCTTGCCTTTCTTTCTGCTGACAATGTTGAGTTTTACCTGAGTCCTGTAACCCTAGATAATAGGGAAGTTTAAAGGAATCCCCGATCCTTTGTGCTCTGGAAAGGATCGGGGCTGCAGTGAGCGGTGATCATGCCACTGCACTCTAACCTGGGTGACAGATGAGACCCTGACTTGGCAACAAACCAAAAACAAAACAAAGCCCCAAAACACATGGGCACAGAAATTATTGACGAAGTTGTGTTTGCTTTCAAGACGGCAGGATTCATTGTGAGTGCAGAGGACAAAGACGCTCCCCCCGCGGGAGGGGGGCCGAAGGGGCTGCCCAGCAAAGGTTTTAAGAAGCTGAGTTTCAAGA
>CAUYQG010260356.1:0-15098 GCA_963574415.1 Tarsius wallacei | reverse complement strand
AACATCACTAAACAGAAGACAAAGCCACTCCCCTGGGAACTAAGCAGCAGACTTCTCAGGTTACAGCTCAAAGGAAAATGGAGAGAGAGAGAAATCTACACAAATGAAGAAAAACCAAAAGAAGAAGACCCCTGGGAAGGCAGACATTGAGAAAACTGACTTTGTAATGCAAACAATGAAAAGCCCCCAAAATGACTGGTTTCAAACTACAAATATAGATATTAAGACAATAATGGAGAGATTAAAAAGAATGGAGGAGAGTCAAGAAGAAACTAGGGAGGAGCTGATAACTGAGACGGCTGTTGCTTAGTTCCCAGGGGAGTGGCTTTGTCTTCTGTTTAGTGATGTTACCTTGGGAACCCAGGTGGAGACTGCTTCTAGGTGGGCAGGGCAACACAAGTCTCTACCTAGAGAGTGGCCGTAGTGATAGGATCCCTTTTCTCTGCTCTTTGGGTCCCTGGGCAATCGACTACGATGGTCTGTGATAGCGTGATGGCATGAGCCTACTGGGGATCAGCTGCACAGCTGGGCGCTTCACTCAGGGGCTTCCATAGATTTCAGAGCCCCAAAGTTTCAAAGGGCAGGCGGAGAGCTGCTAAAGTAGCCCCATGCTGCTGCCAGCGTACTTCAGTCAGAAATGGAATCAGTCTCTCCGAGGGGCGGGTGCCTAGAGCCTCCCAGGGTGACCGGAGGCTCGATCTGGGCTCAATGCAGCCAGGGAGGGAGCTGAGGCCCAAGGCTTCCCACCCACAAGGGAGCAGCCCAGGACACAATAGCCAGCCCTGCGTGGAACCGGGGGTCCCTGAGCCTCAGACCAATGCGTCCAGCTGTGGGCTGGGAGTAGGGAGTGGGTGACAAGAGTCTTTTTGGGGAACTCACATTCGGAGAATCTCACAGTTCCACCTGTGTCACTGCCATCTTAACCAGAATTGTAAGGGAATTTTTATATACCACTTCCAAGGATGTAGTTCTCCCAATAATATCTGCCAAACAATGTTTGTGGTGTATTAGGCTAGTGATATATAAAGACTTGGACTCAAATTATTTAAAACTCAAAATGATCTGATCACTAGCACTAGTACCCCAAGAGGTTTTCATCTGAAGAGTCAGGCAAACACTGCAGTTGAAGCATGAAATCAGGTGTGCACTACCAGGAACTCTGGCCTGGCATTGATTTCCAGCATGCCGGACTTAAACACTTTAATATTTTCCAACAGAAAACAGAGGTAGGTCAAAAGTCTGTAGTCACTTGCATATTTTGAAGTTCCCAGGACATTATATCAGAATGAGAAATAATACCATAAAAGATATTTCAAAATTCTATATCTTAAGTGTTTACATTTTAAATTTTGTGTAAGTATTCTCTTTGAAGTTTATTTATGCAAAGATAGATTTTTTTTTTACAAAAAGATCATTTATACAAATACAACCATTTCCTTAAAAAGTTATATAGATAAGACTAAATAAATTAAGCCCTGTAATGCCCAAAGAGTGTAATGCAATGAAATTGATAAGCTATGAGATAGACACATTTGTAATTAATTCAAGTTTACTTACTTATTTTTTATGAACTTTTTAAAAGCACACTTAGAGAATCTCTGTGACTGTATAAACAAATTGATTTGTCCACATTTTCATCTCTCTGAAAGCCAGATGGTCTTCCTCTTCCCTTTTCCTTTCTGCCCTGTCAGTGCTCCCATCAAAATAGACCTTGATCTTTGCTTGGGATTACCAAGGCTTCAGTCCTGGTTAGACAGTGGCAAAACCAAAGAATTGGGGGAAAAAAAACTCTTAGGAAAATGTCACCACCAAAGGGACTCCATGATTTTCTTCCTCTTGCTTCATCAGCTTTTGAAAGGGTAGAAACCTAAGGCATAAGGTACTAGAGAAAAAGGGCTGGCTTTCTTCTTGACAGGAGGTTGTTTGTTGCCCTAAATCATCAAAACAGGAGGTATATGATACGGCTAAAGCAAATAGCAAGCATAGAACAGAGTGAAAATTCTAAACAGATGTAGATTAGTACTAGGATGATGGTCACAGATGTCGCTAAATAAAGAGAAGACAAAGAAAAGCTTATTTTAATGCAGACATGGCAAGTTCAAACCAGGCAGAGTTTCAAAAGATGATAGGAGTTTTCTACTATCATTAGAGAAATTTAGGTAGTAATAGCTCAATTTTCTACGTAATTTCATAAGAGGCTAGTTTGATTCTAAACTCTACAAAGTAATGGCAAACTTAAACTTCAGAACAAGAAGTTCTATTCAGATCACTTTCTCTGATATTCTCTCGCTCGCTCTCTCTCTCCCTTCATCCCTCCCTCTCAGTTTCTCTCTGTCTCCTGTATTTATTTAGCAACATAACTCTTTTGTTTGTTTCCTATCAAATTGGAAGGTTCACATTTGGCTCTTACCAAGCAGTGGCTATAATTTTGCTCATGTGAAGGATTGGTCTTAGAAACCCATGACTGAACAATCACTACATAGTTTGCTTTTGAGAATAGGGTGCTTGGATTTGTGTTTTGTTTACTTGTATCATTTCCCCTCAGGGAAAGATATGGGGTCCAATAGAATATCTTAGTAATTGGCTTGTCAATATGTGTGTGGAAAGCTTAGAGTGAAAAAAAGATATCACCAAGAAGTGGGAAGAACTCTGACCAAATATTCCTATTAGAGTGATTTTAACGAGATGAGAAGCTACTGGGTTCTGGTGTCACATGAAACCTAAACATTGAAAGTACTGGATAAATTTTAAAAGACGTTGATCATCATTGTATATGGCTTCAAATTTTTCTTTAGAAGTAAGTATGTTGGTCATGTCTGTGTTTAAGATCAAGATTCCAATTATCTTGAACTATTGCCAACAGGCAATGTTTTTTTGAGAAAACTTTTAGTTAATATACCTAAATTTTATTTAAAATCTGCTCACTCAATAGTTGATAATTAATAATGAATGAAAAATAAATGACTTTTGGTATCAGCTTGTTCTTCAGACTTAATGGATATAAAGAGACATTACAATCACTTACTAACCTGTATTTTAATTGCAGTTTCAGTCATTTTTGCAGTTGAAACTCCATTTAGGAGAGAAAGGATGAACCAATGAGGTTTTAAATCTCTTCTGTGATTGACGAGAAATTAAGAAAAGAAGCTCCTAAGACATTTAGTATGTGTCTAATACATTGGCCTCATACATTATTTCATTTAATTTTCACTATTATTTCATTTAGTGGGTATGATTTTCTCAACGTTACAGATGGTAAAACAGAGGCACAGAGAATTAGTCTAAGTTACTTGGCAGTGCATGAGAGTATCAAGTTTATATTAATCTCAATTTTTTGCTCTTACCTACTATGCAATACCATCTGAACAAAAACTTATTAAGTGAAATTAAGTGACTGAGAAATGGCCACATTTTATAAATGTTGTTGAATAAAACTATTTAATAAAAATATTAGACAGAATTTTTCAGTACCAGCATTCTACTAGGAATACAGAAATCTGAACTGCTTTGATAAATATAATATTCTCCACTAACCTCAGTTTCTCTATAAATGATGAGGTGTGCTAGATAAATTCTATGACACAACTTCTAGTTAGCAAAAAATAAGTACTTTATAAAACTTGATAGATATGTCTTCCACCTGAAGAACTCTGAGATACCATTTAAGCCATTTTATTGGACCAGGAGTGGTGTCTCATGCTTGCAATTCCCGCAATTTAGGAGGCCAAGGTGGGATGATTGTTTGAACCCAGGAGTATGAGATTCCAGTGAGCCATGAGCATACCACACTCTCCAGCGTGGATGATAGTGTAAGATCCTGTCTTAAAAAAGAAAAAAGAAAAAAGAAAAGTCTAGTTATTCAACAATTCCATAAATCTCCTTTTAATGTCCCACCCGGACGAGTATATGTTTAAGTCAGCGCTTTTCTTGCCGTGTATGAAATTTCAGAGTTTAATACACAAGTAACTATTAAAGTTTTGATTGTGAAGTGAGTTGTTTATTCCATTAATAGCCATTTGTGTAATAAAACTACATTTAACACAATATAATGGGATATCTCATAATCCATACTTCAGATATTCTAATTGGACTTTCTATAGATTACATGAGTTTATCAAATCATAAGGTTTATTATATTTTTAATTATTCCAAAGACTGTGGTCACCAAATTGTGCTTGAGATTGTCTATATCAGGCATGACAAATATGTGATACACTGGCCTCTGCTCTCCCACCTGTGCCTATAATGGGTGCTGCTTATGGAGCATAGTGCATATGCATTGTCACAGTTCTTTAAGAGCTTCAAGCTTATCACTACCTATTGATTAGAGATGGCACATAAATTGAAATGTACTTGCCTTTGCTAATCTCATAGCAAAAATTAATAATCCAAATTGGACTAGGATTACAATACTGGATTACAATCTAGCCCTTTCTTCTTATGGAGCACTTTTAATAACCATTAAGAATCCAAGGGCATCTGATTCTCATCTTTTCCAAAGGGCTGTATAAAATACCAGGGAAGTCACAGTGACAAATGTACAGAAACTAGATAGCTGTTCACAGCTTGATATTTGCTATTGGTCTCATATAAGTCACTGGAGACATTATTCTTCCTGGTGGGAATTATAAACCTGGCACATACCAGGAGAGTCATAAAATCCCCTCTCGTATCTTTAATCAATCATGACTAGTATATCTACCATACATTCTCTGAGTTTAAAATAGAATAAAGTCACATAATAATCTTTCTCCCAGCAGCTAGACTGCCTTTCAGCACAATGACCCACACTCTATGGCTGTATTAACAGATACGATCTATTCTTTAATGGAGCTCAGCCATGGGGATTAGCTACCTGTAATGCAGTTTGGGCTGTCAAGCACTCTACCAAACTGCTAACACATTACAAGTTATGGGCATCAATTCTTTCTAAGTGAAAAGGCATTTCACATTCAAAACACTTCAAACCTAATAACAGGAAATTATCATGATGGATCCCCTTCAGCTGCTGAAAGGTAAAGAGATGGAGAAAAAAAAGACAGGCACCCAATCAAAAAATTCATATCAATTATTTTTGATCTACCTGGGGCAGATTAAACCCAAGTAGTGGATAAGGCTGTCAGAAAGATTGCAGGAGCTCAAGTGTGGATCAGAAGTGTTTCTGTTTGATGGGAGGAGCAAATCCTGATAAAATAGAAATCATGTCCAACAAAAAGGAGACTCCAGTTTGCCTAGAGTCAAAGTGGCCTGTGCAGCCCAGTAAAGCCAGGTAACATACATCATGCTTAATTGCCTTCCCATTTAACATTACGCCAGGATATCAAAAACGCACAAAGCTTTCTCTGATCTGTAGCAAAATTATGAATGAGAAATCAGCCAGACGTGGGGGAAAATAGAATGTTCTGTCTTTTGTGTTTAATTTCATACAGCTTTCTGAGCACCCTCAGTTAGTCAGAAGCTTTTGTTAACTTCGGAATAAACCAGGGGACAGAGATTCTTGGACTACCCCACATTTGGTACAGTATGCCAAAATTAAGGACCATATTGCTGTTATTTTCATATGACTCAGTCATATGAAATCATTTATTGATTCAGTCATTGTTAAATTCATTTATTCAATCAAGTATCCAGTTTTGGTTGTATATGCATGGACTCACTAGATAACATGGGAGGAGGTTTAAGAGTCTTTAAAGAAAACCAAAGAAATATAAAATACACCCCAACAAAACTAAATCATTACTTTCCTGTATTACTGCCACAGAGATAACATAAAATTCATTATGTTTTGCCATTAAAAAATTTTCTAGTTCAAGGTTGGCAAATAGGTTTCAACTAGTATGTTGGAGAGTTGTGTTGATAAGGACTCTGAGTCCCAATCAGTGCTTAGAGGGAGAGGGAGTTAGAATTAACTAAAATGTCTGTAGTGGGAAGAAAGAAGTGCAAAGAGCACTCCAGTCAACTCATTGCCATCTCTAACCTAATTGGATTCCCATTTTCAGTTCCTTTCCTTTTAAATCATTTTTTTTTAAATGCTACCAATTTTATATACCAACATTTGATGGCTGGATAACTTTGAGCAAATGATTTTCCAATTTTAATCTCAATTTTCGGAAAACTTAAAATGGAACTATAGTACTGTGGCAGAGAGGGGCTAAAATAGTTAAAATTATTCCTTTTTGAAAAATAAACAAGCTCCAATCCTGCTAGACATGGGTCATGAGAAAACCAAATAGCCACAAGCTGCTTTCCTGTAAGTGCAAGATAGTAATCAATTCACAACCTTGTCCCCACATCTTCTCTTTGTGATGTTATCAGTTTACAACCCCTGCTTGTCATGTATATCCTGGAATCAATTTGCTCTTTGAAAATCTGGTTTTGTTAAATACAACTTTGCAAATTCCAAAGAAAATGCATAGCCATACAACCAACTCCTTCCCTTACCTAAACTAACATATAAAACCCCTCTCCTCTTTCATCAGGTTGCTCAGCCTTGGAGCATTATCCTGCTGAGTTGTGCTGGCCCTAATAAAATGCTACTTCCTGAGACAGCCTCAGTGTCAGAGTTTCTCTATTTTCCCACAACATTTCTTGGTGCATTGGCTGGGAAATGGAAAGTTCGGAGACAGTGTGTTCCACCTCACTTGTCGTCAGTGTATGACCCCTGGGGCGATGGGAGAGGCAATCTCTCCTGGTGTGCAGCAGACCTTTTGATCTGTAGGAGGGAAGCCCCTTCCGGTGCACCAAGGCTCGGGTCATGGGATCACAGCAAGAACACAAAAGAGGCACGGAAACTAGCATGAGGAACACCATCCAATGGAAAGGGTAGGAACACGAGCCTTTGCAAAGACCTGCCAGTAGATGGCAGAAAGGGAGTTTGATCACCTCCCAGAGTGCACTAGTAGTCTCCAGTCTGACAGAAAGAACTGAAAGACACTGTCTTGAGACAAACCCATTGACTCCTAGGATTACGGTGGAGGGTTGGAGAATGTGCTGTGCGATTGTGTGTGAATGAGACAGACCGTGGAAGGGTTCTGATCTGACCAAATAGCTGAAGTGAGTGTTGAGTCTTGATCTAAGCTGGTGACAACCTCAAACAGTTGAGGGCAGCCCCAAGCCCATCATAGGGTTGGTCCAGGTTGGGGGTTTATACCAACCTGCCATTTGCTAAGAGGTATCTGAGGAGTACGGCTGGAGGAGGAAGAAGCAGCTGTTTCTCATACCCCCCACCCCATTCCCACATTTGTTGTGTGCTTGCCATCTGTTGGGGAGAGGAAATGAGTGGAACCCAAGTAAGAATAACCCTCTTGATTGTATGCTTAAGAGAGATTGTTATGGTGTCAAACTGTCTCAGAGAAAGTCCCGTATGTTTTACGAAATAGATTGGCCCTCTTTCAGGTTTGAATGGCCTCCAGAGGGATCCTTAGCTAGAAGAACCATTAGAGAGTACATAGAATTATAGTAGGAGAGTCAAGTCACCCAGACCAATTCCTTTACTTTGACTGTTGGCAGGATGTGGTCCTTGCATGGCCCTCTTGACTAAAAGCTTGCTGGGAAGACAATCACAAAATTATGGTAGCCCTCAAAATACCCCAGTCCAAAAGCCCATCAGAGTCTGATGAGTTGGGTGGCAAGCTGGTGTTTACTGATAAACCAGAATTCCCACCAGTTTCTCCTTATTCTCCAGTCTATACACCATTGCCACCTGCTCCAATGGGACCAGCCGCCATCAGAGGATCACAACTGGAATGCACCCCTATTCCTAGTATGTCTCTTAAACAATCAGAGGCCATACCCAAACCACCTGTTCTGACTCCCCACACTCTATCCAGAAAGCAGCTGCCAGAATGTCATGGGAATGTCATGGTACCTTCCAGATGCCACTAAGGGAGTCTAGGGGACCTATATATTATGATTAAGAAGGTCTGATCCAAGGTGGACAACACACATTTGTGTATCAGCCTTTCACCACCACAGACCTCCTGAATTGGAAGAATCATATGCCATCCTTTACAGAAAAGCCTCAGGCTATAATTGATATAATACAGTCCATTATCCAGACCCAGAGGCCAACCTGGGTGGATTGCTGCCAACTCCTCTTGATGCTATTGAATACTGAGGGGTGTTGGAAAATTACACACGGGGCTATAACATGGCTAGAGGAGCACACCCTGGCTGGAACACTCAATGCTCAGACATATACCCAAAATCAGTTCCCAGAGGAGGACCCTCATTGTGACCCCAACAGTAACCAGGGGTGGCAAATGTTTGAACGGTATCAGGAGGCCCTCCTAGGAGGTATGAGAGAAGGAGGGGAAAAGACCATAAATATCAGCAAGATCTCTGAGGTTTTTCAGGGAACTGACAAGAGCCCAAGCCAATTCTATGAGAGACTCTGTGAAGCCTTTCAGCTATACATCCCCTTTGATCCAGAGACAACCAAAAATCAGTGTATGATAAATGCAACTGTTGTCGGACAGTCCCAGGGGATATCCGATGTAAGCTACAAAAACTAGAGGGCTTTGCTGAAATGAATGTTAGCCAGCTGCAAAAAGTTTCCACTAAAGTGTTCATTAACTAATATAAAGAGGCCCATCAAGAGGCAGACCGAAGGCAGAAAAAGAAAATATCCATGCTTGCTGCTATCATTGCAGGGTGCCAAATAACAGGCCCACCGGGAGGAAACAGAGGCAGAGGCTGGGGAAAAAGACAACCAGTTTTCCCAGAATGAGGCCTGGACCACCTCAGCCTGCCCAGGGACCCCTAAACCTCATCTATCAGCCTACACAAGGGGCATCACAACCCCCTATGAAATTAGAGAGAAATCAATGTGCCTATTGTTACTAAGAAGGTCACTGGAAGGGTGGATGCCCCCAACAAATAGCCGATGAAGAGACCCAACAGAAAAATGGCCCACAAATCTTCACTTATCAACAGGACCCACCAGCTCCTAATAGCTTTATGGGCCTGGCCTCTATGGAAAGACTGCAACAAAAATAGGCTAACTTTTCGATCATGGCAAAACCCCTCTATGAGGCCACAAAATGGGGTGAATGGGAGCCTCTGCTATGGGAAAAAGTTCAGCAACAGGCCTTTGAAAAAATTAAACAGGCCCTCACCAATGTGCCTGGCCTGGGACTCCAGACGTGACTAAGCCTTTCTTTTTATATGTACATGAACATGTTGGCACTGCAGTAGGGGTCATGGCATAGACCCGTGGCATATTTATCCAAACAGCTAGATTTTGTGACTCAGGGCTGGTCACTTTGTTTATGAGCCCTGGCAGCCACGGCACTCCCGATAACAGAAGCTGACAAACTAACTATGGGACAAAACTTAACTGTCAGGGTGCTTCATGCTGTGATAAATTTAATGGAATACAAGGGGCAATATTGGCTGACCAATGCTCAAATGGTCAAATATCAGGGAATGCTCTGCAAAAACCCATGCATTCACCTAGAGATGGTAAAGACCCTAAATCCAGAAACCTTACTACCTATAGAGCCAGGACAGCCAGACCATGATTGCATTGAAATAATAAATGAAGTGTTCTCTAGCAGTTCAGATTTAACAGACTAGCCCCGCAGGGACCCTGAAGTTGAGTACTTCATGAACAGGAGCAGTTTCATACAGCTGCTTTGCAGGCTATTCAGTTGTAACCTTAAACTCCATGGTCGAGGCAAAACCTCTGCCGATAGGAATTTCAGCTCAGAAAGTAGAACTCATTGCACTCACTCAAGCCCTCCAGCTAGCCACAGGACTACACACTAATATCTGTATAGACTACAGACTCCAAGTATGCTTTTACTACCTTGCATGTGCATGGGACCTTATAGAAGGAGAGACGCTTAATCAATTCAGGGGAAAAAGACATAAAATATAGCAATGAAATTCTGGAACTACTAGACACTGTATGGGCACCAAAAGAGGTAGCAGTCATACATTGCAGAGGGCATGAAAAGGGAAATGTGATAACTGCTAAAGGAAATCATATAGCAGATCAAGAAACAAAGCTTGCAGCAACAAGAGACACTGTCAAAATGACTGCATTAACTGTGGCGCTACTTCCTAGCCCACTGATGAACTAGAGGCCTAGCTACACACCAAATGAGAAAACATGGTTTGAAACTGAAACAGGACACTACTTACAAGCCGGTTGGTGGAAATTTCAAGATGGCTGAATAGCAATTCCAGAATTATTGGCTCCAGCATTTGTCAGGCAATTTCATCAAGGGTCACACAGTGGACGGACTGCTCTTGAAAATACCCTCAGTAAGTACTTCTATGTCCCCTGACTCTCCAGTATAGTGTGGGTAGTCTGTGAACAAGGTGCAATTTGTGCTTAAAATAACCTTCAGCAAAGGCCCAAAGTCTCCCCCGGACTGCAGCATGTGGGGGTGCACACTTTGAGGATCTTATTGTGGGCTTACAGAATTCTTGTGCTGCCGAGCTACAGATATCTCCTTGTTTTTGTGTATACTTTCTCAGGATGGATTGAGGTCTTCCCCACAAGGACAGCGAAATACACCAAAGTGGCCCATCTCTTGTTAAAAAAAATTCCTTGATTTGGACTCCCAATCACTATAGAATCAAACAATGGACCAGAATTTGTAGTCAAGGTAGTATAGTTAATGACAAGAGGATTGCAAATCAAGTGGAATCCCTATACAGTCTATAGGCCACAAAGTTCGAGAAAGGTTGTGTGAATAAACTGGACCTTAAAGTCACAACTAAGTAAGTTATGCCAAAAAACTCATTTAGGCTGAGTTCAGCTTCTACCAATAGTCCTTCTAAGTGTAAGGTCTAGCCCCCCCAAACAAACAAGTTTCTCACCTTTTGAAATCCTTTATGGGCAGCCACCCTCTTTTGTTAAGGGCATACAGGGAGACTTAAAGGTGTTAGGAAATCTTACTCTAAAACAACAAATGCAAGCCTTCAGTTCAGCCTTAAATGCCATCCATTATCAAGTCAGAGAACAGCTACCAATTAGTTTAACTACCGATGCCCATTCTTTTAGACCAGATGATATGGTATGGGTAAAAGAATGCAATGTACAGCCTCTAAAATCCCTCTGGAGGGGCCCATTAACTGTCCTTTTGTCTACCCCAACTGCAGTCAAAGTAGCTGAAATAGTTTCCTGGATCCTTTATAGCAGTTAAGCCTGCCTCCCAGGACTGGGAGTGTACCACAACTCCCTCAGCGCTCTTAAGCTGACCCTCCAGAAAGTCACCGAGGCTAACAGAAAACCCAAAATAAATTCCCCAAGCCCTGCTCTAGTCACTCTGGGGCTGGCTAGTCTATGCACAGCTGAAGTTTGAGGATCCATCAGTCTTGCTTCAGTCACACACCGGATGCTGGCCGATCTATGCACGGCAGAAGGCTGAGGACTCAACGGAATCAACACCTTACTGAGATGCCATTGTTTCTAAAATTGCATGCCTATACTTTGTCAGCCTTTGTATTTGCCAATTGCAATACTATTTGTCGTTTTATTTGCTATAGGACTGGCAGAGTTGACCCCTACAAATTGGACATGTTGGGAAAAAGACTCACTAGCATTTCTGTTCTTTCTTATAATAGGAAACTTTCTTGTGCTTTTAGGTACTTCTGCCTAATTTTGGTGTCTATCGCTTCCCCTACATGTAAATGTATAGAAACTATCTGACCCAACAAAAAAGTCTTCCATCATTATTCATCACAGCCAGAAATTTGTTATACTGACAAACATATCTGTACCCATAATGGCCAGCTTTACTTTACTGGATTACCAAAACAGAGCTACCAGTACACTAAAGCTGGTGCTATAGCTTGTAGCATCCTCAGATGCACAAATTTGGTCTGTTGGGATCTTGCCCCTGCAGCCAAAGTTGATAAACTGCTTAAAGAAGTTGTAAAATTTATAACTCCCCCAGCTACCCAACAGCTAAAGTTAATCCCCTTCCCAACCATGGGAAGTAAGTCAAAATCTGTTTATAAATTTGGCTGAAAACATAGCCCGGACACTTGGTGTCACCAATTGTTGGATATGTGGAGGAGCCCTAATGACTGAAGAGTGGCCTTGGAAAGAAACTAATCTTGATGCATACCAACTCTTTCAATGAAACAAGTCTGTAATTGTTAGAACAGACAACCTACCCCCAAAAGGGTCCTCGCCTCAAAAATAATTGGAGAAGACTGCTTAAGCAGAGCGGTTTCTGCTCATACTCAATGGGTAGGAGAAACCACTTGCAAAAAAATATTATACTGGAATTCAACTCACCGAACTTGGTGGCCAACAAGGCTTGTTTGGAATTGGGCACCTGCTTATGCAATAAAATCTTATCAATGTACTATTGCCACCCATACTATAAGTAATAGTGCATTACTATCCTCTGAACAAGCTAACCCATTTCAAAGTATCCCTATTGTAAGTCAAAGCTGGACAAATGTGTCCTCTGTAAATTCAGACCTCTGGAAGACCCCTAAAGGGCCATTTTGAATCTGTGGAAAGGGTGCGTATACCCAACTTCCAGCACTATGGAAAGGCACATGTACCATAGGAATAATCCAGCCAAGGTTTTTTCTTCTGCCTAATCTGAAGGGAGATGAACTGGGCATTCCCCTTATGAGAGCTTCAAAACACAGGATGCTGGATCTCTTGATCAAATTGTTAATATAGGAGGGACTCAGGTTTAGAAAGATGACAAATGACCACCCCAGAGAGTTATAGATACTTATGGCCCAGCCATGTGGACACGAGATGGAAGTTGGAGATACCACATGCCTATATATATGCTAAATTGCATTATCAGATTACAAACTGTCTTAAAAATTATAACTAATCATACAGCCATGGCTTTTGAACTTGCTGATCAACAATGAGCCCAAATGTGCACCACCATTTATCAGAACAGCTTAGCTTTGGACTACCTGCTAACAGAAGAAGGAGGAGTATATGGTAAATGTAATAGCTCTGACTGTTGTTTGCAAACAAATAATAATAGTAAAGCTATAACTGATGTAGCCACCAATATTAAAAAGCTTGCCCATGTCCCAGTACAAAAATGGCATGGTATAAAAATTGGCAATTGGTTTGAAAACATGTTCTTGGATCTGGAAGGATTTAAGTACATTATTGGATCTGTAAACCTATTGTTGGGATCCTGTCTTATCCTCCCTTGCATAGTCTCAATAATTATGAACTCCGTCTCTAAGTTTGTGGAAATTGTAGTTGAACAAAAAAACTGTGATCCACATAATGTTAATGCACCAAATTGAAGATGATGCTCTTTAACCCATGAAGAGCCAAGCACCAAAGGGAGGAATGTGGCAGAAAGGAGCTAAAAACAGTTAAAATTATTCCTTTTTAAAAGTCAACCTGCAAGCTCCAAACCTACTAGACATGGGACATGAGAAAACCAAATAGCCGCAAGCTGCTTTCCTGTAAGTGCAAGATAGTAATCAATTCACAACCTGACCCCCACCCCCGCATCCTTTCTTTGTGAAGTTAACAGTTTACAACCCCTGCTTGTCATGTATATCCTGGAAACAATTTTTTCGTTAGAAATCTGGTTTTGCTACATACAACTTTGCAAATTCCAAAGAAAAATGTATAGCCATACAACCCAACCCCCTCCCTGACCTAAACTAACATATAAAACCCCTCTCCTCTTTCTCCAGGTTACTCAGCCTTAGAGCATAAGCCTGCTGAGTCGCACCGGTGCTAATAAAACACTGCTTCCTAAGATAACCTTGATGTCATGGTCTCTCTGTTTTACTGCAACAGTACAGCACTTTCTTCTCTTTTTTCAACAAATATTTATTCAGTACCTTCCAGACACTTACAGGTGTCAGGGAAAAAAGACCATGTCCAAAAGAATTCTAGGCAAGTGCTGCAGAGGATAAACACATGTAATAAAGAAATCATACCAAAAAGGAATTCATTATTATCTGGTGTGGAGCATGTGAGCCATTGAGAAAATTTTCCTGGAGAAAAAGTAGTATTTAAATGCTTGTGAAAGACATATAGATATTAACTAGGCAGAGAAGCTGGGGGAACAGCACGTACAAAAGTCCTGAGGCAAGAAGATGAGGGACATCTTTAGGAAATAAAGACTGGCTTGACCAGAGGCCAGAGAAGAAGGAAAGGTAGCATGAGGTGAGGAGCTTGATCAAAAAATTTATGCAGATAAAATTGGGAAAGGAAGTTGAGGAAGCACCAGAAGACAGAATTGTTTGTTGGCTTATTTGTCCTTTTGTTTTTTCCAGTACTACAGAGGGGAATGATCATGTTATATTTTTGTTAAGATTATACCAATGATGTGGCTTACTGGTAAAAAATTGACAGGAAACTTGATGCCCAGAATTAGTCACAGAATGAATGTATATATAATTATTATTATATATAATTTGAAAATATTTTTTAAAACCCAGCATTTATTACTTACTCTGAGCATGGTATTATGTTATGATGTAAATCATCCAAATTTTAATTAAATGCTTAAGTAATCACTACTATAATCTTCAGCTTATAAAAGGAGAGAAAAATAGACTTGAAGATATCTGTGGAAAGAAGACAAGACTAGGCCTATGATTTAGGAGATGGAGAGAATTAATACCAAAACAACCCGTGAACTGCATCCCTGCTCCAGTCTCCTGATTTTAGCTGATTCCTCTCCACCCAGATATTCTAGTATGGATTTTCTGCACCCACCCTCTGCTTTTTATTAATGCCTGTATATTTTCAGATTCTCTGAGCTCACAATGTCTGCTTGGCTCCCTGATTCCCATCCTTATACACCAGTCCAACTTCCAGAAAGAGACAATGTAGCTGAGGAGAGAGATAGAAGGGATGGGGTTAATTTTTCTTAGAACTAGTTTTCTGAGTCTCCAGGACAGAAACACTGGTTCCATTTGGAAATACCCAAGAAAACTTAGAAAACTATATTTGCTGTGAACCCCTACCTCACGTCTGCTGCACTGTATTCTATACACCCCCTCTTAGCTCACGTTTGATATGTTATATAAATTCCTACCTCACATTTACTGAATTTCTGACTCTACCTTAAATCCTGTGAGACTGGGCACATAATAGGTGCCTGGTAGTGACTGCAGTTGTAAAG
>CAUYQG010260349.1:0-38579 GCA_963574415.1 Tarsius wallacei | reverse complement strand
TTTCAGGAATGAACAAAGGATCTGTCTAAATGCCTAGGCTATTTAGAATGACACCTTCCCTCCATCTCCAGGAATGCACATATGTTGCATGATTTAAATTCAAAGTGAAAATAAATTTAACCAATGTCATAAAAATGTTATAATTTATGTCATAAACTTTATTGAATAGAAGAATGACACTTTAAATAAACTTGCATGCCTGGAGATGGAGGGAAGATGTCATTCTAAATAGCCTAGGCATTTAGACAGATCCTTTGTTCATTCCTGAAATACCATGCAAGAATTAGCATGAGTTTTAAAAAATGGCAAGTGAGCTTCTAGGTGAAGGGAGGAGAAGAAAGTTAAGAAAACATGTACTGATAAATGTTACAGTGAAATATGTTTAATTCATTCTACCCTAATTTCCAAAATTCTTCCCTTTCTTCATTTTTTATCATGAACGCTTCTGGTTTTCTTCCAAGTCACTAGCCATCTATATCAATCACTTTTGCTACCTCCTTCTGCCTGGTTTAACTTCTTAAAATCTACACTATTCTAAGACTCTGTTCTTATATTCTTTTGCTTCTCAATTTTCACATTCTTCTCAGGCAAGTCTGCCTAACTTATTTTCATCCCTGGTCTCTGCCCTAAACTCCAAGCCATATAGTTGTTCACCTATTCTACATCCAAACGTGAGCGTCTCAAAGGCATCACAGATTTTAATTGTCCAAAAGAATATAATTGTTTTCACTTCAAATGATTTTCTTTTGTCCAAGCCCTCCTCATTTCAATGTTACTGCCACACATCTGGTTACTTAATAAAACATTAAAAATAAATACATAAATATAGTAGACATGTTTGATTTCTTCTTCTATTTATGTCTAATCCATTAGCAGGTCCTATTGACCCTAGCTTCAAAATTTGACTCAAAAAATCCATTGCTGTCCATCGTCATTAGAATTACAGCAATCCTGAGTATCAGTATCTCTCACCTGACTCTACAGCCCTGGTTTTCTAATTGATCTTATAGTTATGTCACCGTTTGACTTGTATTTACCTTGAAGACCTCAATGACTATTATATTCCTACTTGCTCCTTAGCCTTCACTCAAACTGAGTTATCAGAGTCACAATTACACTAAATTCATTTCTATGCCTGCTTTAGAATCTTGCAAAAGTTATTTCCTTTGAGAAATTTTTTTAAAAAACAAAACACAACACTCAATTCCCTTCAAATTTTCATGTGATTGGTTCCTTCTTGTTCCTTGAGTTTTACCTTGAAAGTCACCTCCACAATTCTGTATTAATGATTCAATCTATAGAAGTACACTAAGCATCCAATCGCATTTCATTTTTAACAAATCACTTATCACTGCATAGTATTTCATCTCACCACATTATGATGTGAACCCTAAAAGATCAGTTTTGCCCATTGTTCTGTATTTAACATCTAGAACAATACCTAGTTCATGAAAGGAAGTCGCTAAATGTTCATGGAATGAAATGAATGAATAAATGATGCTTGTGTGGGATATTGATATCACTCTCTTTATCTGATTTTCTTTTCCCCAGATTAATAAAAAATGGAAATAGTGTTTCAAGAGTGAAATGAGAGTGATTTAAATGTTTTCTGTGTACAATGCTATGCAAAATGTACTTGTTGAGAAATTAGAAAACAGTCTCCTTGGTGCATTTCTTAAAATGCCCAGGTATTAACATTTAGTGGTTAAAAAGAAATGCAAGTTTATTTAAAGTCTCCTTCCTCTATTCAATAAAGTTTATGACATAAATTATAAAAAAAAAAAAAAAAAAAAGAAAAGAAAAACAAAACCTCTATGAAAAATTTAATTTGTTTAAAATTGTTAAGGTAGCAGGGTTCTTCAGGTTAAATTGGCTGTTATTGAATATAGTTTCTTATCTCATCTTCCTCATTTTGTTTTTCTACTCAGACTTCCTTTTCTACATGTTTTGTGTAGCCATACATGCATTCATACTCTTTTCTTTCTTTCTTTCCTTTTTTTTTTTTAAATAAATTTCCTACTGCTTTTAGAGGCAGTATGGGGTAGTGGATAAGAGCAAGACTAGGGCCAAACTGATATCCTGGCTTTGCCACTTCCTAGTTAGCTGTATGCTCTGTATTCCGCATCTGTGAAATACAAATAATGACATCTATGCCCTATGAGATACGTTATAAATTTAAAGTGAAAGTTGAGATAAATATGTAAAGGGTTTAAAACAATCCCTGGCATACAGTAATATGTAAACAATAATCATTATTATTAGATACCCACAACTAAAATTAAGAAGCTATTTGTCAAGGTCATTGCCTGCCAGAACGATCACTTGTGAATTATTGGGAATCTCAGATTTCGTTTGTTTATCTAGTTTTGGCTCCCAGTACCTCGAGGGAAAAACAGCAAACAGCATAAAATGTACTGAGCCCCTGCTATGATCAGTCACTACGAGTAAGCAAGTTAACACAAACTGTTTCATTTTCTTTACATTTCTCCTTCGACCCGGTGCGCTGCGAAATCTAATATAATTTTGTGAGGGGTATATTGTACGAGCGGAGTGACTTAAAGCAATTTTTGCCCACTAAACAGTTTTACCTAAGGTCGTGCTGGGCAACCGCAATGATTACTACATTTACTGTGGAAATGCGGTCAGTCTCTTCCCTTCGACGTCAGCGGTTTCCAGAAGCTAAAAGCGAATTTCATTCTAAGCCACGGGTTTCAGGGAGTGGCCGGGATTCCCCCGCCGCCTCTGCTTCCACCTCGGAGAGCAATTGTCAGGCCGATGCAGTAGTTTAAATAAGGCGCTGCCGTTTCGTTGGCCGGGGACTGCTGCTCACTGATTGGCCGCCGGGCGAGGGAGGCGGCGCCCAGAGGTGCCCATTGGTGGAGGCGGGACGTTTAAACAGAGGCAAAACGCCGCGCTTGCTTCGTCTCTTTCGGATCTGCGAGTCTGTGGGCCTGTTTCCTCTCTTCCTGGGGTGTAGTCTACTGGAAAGGGAGAGGGGCGAATTCGCTCACGCAGCCTCCACCGCCGCCCCTGCGGGTCCTCGGCCAGCGTAAGCCCCGAAGCCCGCTCCGCAGCAGGGAGCGGGGGAACGAGGCCGGGCAGGGGCTCGCAGCGGCCATGGCGACCCGGCGGGCGGGGCGAAGCTGCTGGGAGGCGAAGCCCGCCGCGCGGAGGTCGCCAGCGAGGCGGCTGGGCCCCGCGGCCGAGGAGGAGGCGGCTTCGACGCCGGTCCTCTCTCTCAGCCACTTCTGCAGGTCCCCCTTCCTCTGCTTCGGGGATGTGCGCCTGGGATCCTCGCGGACGCTGCCTCTGGCCCTGGACAACCCTAACGAGGAGGCGGCGGAAGTGAAGATCAGCCGCTTGCCGGCCGCGGACCTGGGCTTCAGCGTGTCGCCGCGCCGCGTCGTGCTGCAGGTGGGTCCCGGGAAGGGCGTGCCCCGGCCGGCGCTCCCCTTCCCCGCTGTCTTTCTCGTCGCCTTCCTTCCGCGGAGCGAGGCTGAGAAAGGAACCTTCGCGCCCTTAAAAAAAGCCCCCAGAGCATAGGGGCTTTCGGTCAGTAGCTGCTGGTGGGCCGTTGACCCACGAGCGTTTTGTCTCTCCGCTAAAGGCTAGGGTAGGCGGCAGTTTAGGCGGTGGCAGCGCTTGGACGCGCGCGCGTCTTCCATTTTTAGAAGCATTTTTAATAGACGTCTCGATTAAAGTGACAAGCATTTTTAAATAGGCTTCAGGCTTTGCAAATTACTCTTGCGGTTGTAAACTAAGAGGGGACAAAAAAACACTATTTTTCGGGGTTGACAGGAGTACAGCTTTTGTGGTTGCTTCCTAACAGCCGTCTTAATATTAGTTTCCATTTGTATCTTTAGCGTCAAAGTAACTACTTTTTCTGGTAAAATAGTGAGCTTTGTTTTGGCAAAGTGGCCACCGTGACAAACAAACAAAAACCTTTGGAGTTGTTTTCAATATGCATATGTAGTGTGTATACACACTTTAATATTTTCATCCTTTATATTATTTTGGTGCTTGTGTAATTTTGATGGTGCAGCAAATTTAATTTTTAATGCTATTTCAAGAACCTCACTCGTAGCTTTTACTGCTTTGCATTAGCCAGAATGATGTTTGAATCTCCATCAACAAAACCCAGAGAATGTACGTTCTTATTTTGATTGCCGTGGCCTTTCCATTAGGTAGAACCTCCAAGTGTGCAAACCATTAGCTGAGGAGGCCTGAACTAGTAGGCTAAAAACTACTTCATCAGGCAGTAAAGAGACTCTAATCGGAGGTTCCTTAACCTGTGACACCTGTGGTTCATTCTGTACTTCAGCACCTGCCCACCTCCCCTTCCCTTCTGTTTTACTCCTTTGAATCACTGCCTGCTTTCCTTCTTTGGATAGATTTCTTTCCTGTCTACATAATACTTAAACTTATTGCTTTTTGTTATAATGTGGAAATAAAATTTTGTTATTGTTTTTAGAATAAATTATGTGTTAGGAAAAATTTACTGTTCTTATTTTTGAAAACCAGCTGATGTCATATGGTTTATCCTTTAAACTTCGTCTGTTTAAAATAACCTTTAAAAACATGTCTGTTTCTCCTGTTCTGTCATGTCAGAATACTGCATTTGGCAGATTCTGTCTACCTGCCAGCGGGTAGGGTCTGAGCCCTGGAGTCAGACTGCCTTGGTTCTGATAACTAGCTGTATGGCTTTGGCAAAGCTTTCTGGACATTAGTTACTTTACAAACTGTGCATAATCATAGTACCTGCTTCTTTGGGATGCGAGCATTAAGTGAGTTATATAAGATTTCTGTAGCTATGCCTGGAAAACAATAATTATTTAACCAATATCGGTATGATGATGTGGACATTAGAGGAGTTTGTGAGGAAGAAATAATTTAGTTGATCATCTTTATATTTCTTTCTAAATAAAGTCTTCATAATGCAAGTTTATTATATTTTAAAAAGAAGTACTGTATATATCTAAAGAAGTAAAAATATACAATAAAGTTTTTAGAACCATTCAAATAAAGTGACTTGAAGACTGTTCCATTGCTTTCATACCATTTAGATTTTATTATAACTTTATTTTTTTGTGAATCCTGTTATTACTAATGACTTTTTAAAATTATAATGCAATGAGCAGGTAGGGTAAGAAAAATATATTTGACTTGTTAATGCTTAGGGTGTAGAATGTTGGTGACCAACGATTATTAATCTCTATATTGTTAGTTGTATATAATGTGTTTTGGTTATTTTATGATTTCTATTGCCAGTCATTTAAAATGTATTCTTTTTATTATAGCCTAAGGAAAAAATTGTTATTTCTGTTAACTGGACACCATTCAAAGAAGGCCGTGTAAGAGAGACTGTGACATTTCTTGTAAATGATGTTCTGAAACATCAAGCTATATTACTAGGAAATACAGTTGAGCAGAAAAAGAAGAAGGTAATGCTTTAATCATTCTGTGATTTACTCTAAGAAAATGTTTAATAATATGTAAAAGTTATTTTGATAACATACTTGAAGTAACATACATAATATTGCTTATTTAAAGGTAATCTTCAATGGCTATCAACTTAATTGGCATATTTTGCTTATTTTTGCAGAGGAGTCTTTGGGATACCATTAAGAAGAAGAAAATTCCAGCCTCTTCAAATCAGAACAGAAGAATTTCACATATTAAAAATGTTAATAAAACATTTAATGTTTCCCAAAAAGTTGACAGAGTTAGGAGCCCACTGCAAGCTTATGAAAATTTGGCTATGAATGAAGGCTACTCCTCAAGAGAAAACAATTCTTTAACCCTTGAAGAAATTAAAATACCCCTATCACCTATTAGCCCCACTGTCAAAGAGTGTCATGGTGAAGTCTGCTTGCCACTTTCTATACGTCGATCTACTCCCTATTCATCTCTTAATGCATCAGAAAATGGGGAGCTAGTGAAAGTAGAAGATGACAATATTTCAAAATATTATACTGAGAAGGTCATTACAGAAACTTCCTTTAGTTCCATAAATGCTAATGGCCAAAGTGAAGATAATAGTGAACTTATTCTTACCCCAAACTACTCTTCAAATTTGAACATTACACAAAGCCAAGGAAAGTTTCTAAGTCCAGATTCTTTTGTAAATGATAACTGTGTAGCTAATAATGAAGTAGAATTAGTGGCATGTCTTTCATCAGATACACTTAAGAAAGATAACTCAAAGCCTGTGCATTTGGAATCAAAAGCTGTACATGAAATTTATCAGACAGTTTTAAGTCCAGATTCCTTCATAAAAGATAATTATGGACTAAGTCAGGATCTACAATCACAGTCGATTAATCCCATTTTGTCCCCAAATCAATTTTTAAAATATAATGTGACATATAGGCGTACATCTCAGCAAATGTGTTTATCACCAATAGCAAACGAAAATTCTCAAGTCCTACAATCTCCTCAAGATTGGAGAAAAAGTGAAGTTTTGCCATGTATTTCTGAATGTCAAGTTTCAAAATCTCCCAATGCTTTGTTTGAAGAAACTATAGAAATGAAGTCAAATGACTACAGTTTTATAAAAAAAAGTCATCCTGAATTTTCTGTAGTTCAGGATATTTCTAGTTATAGCTACAATAAACCTAAAAGACGCCCTGTACTTTCTGCCACTATTACTAAAAGGAAGCCCACCTATGCCAGAGAAAACCAAACTGACATTAATAAACCAAAAACAAAAAGATGTCTCAATAGTTCAGTAGGTGAATGTGAAAAAGTAATAAATAATCAAAAGGAGAAAGAAGTTTTTCATGCTTATCTTCCAATTATAGATCCAGTATTAAGTAAACCTAAGAGTTATAAAAATGAAATAACTCCCTCTTCAGTGACAGCTTCAGTTGCTCGTAAAAGAAAGAGTGACCAAAGTATAGGAGATGCAAATGTGAGAGCTGCAGTTACAGAACATACAGAAGTACGAGAAATCAAAAGAATCCATTTTTCTCTCTCCACATCTAAAATGCCAACTGTTAAGAACACAAAAAATGTGATAACACCCATCTCAAAAGGTATTAACAACAGAGAGAAATTAAACCTGAGGAAGAAAACTGGTGAGTTTTGTTTATGAGATATACACCTTTAAAAGGCATATTTTCTGTTTCTTTTGGTTTAGTAAGTCTGCTATTGATAAGCTTGTATTAGTACTTGTACTTTCTAATTTACTAATTTGCTTAGTGGAAGATGTGATAAATGTAGTATGAGACTAAATTCTAAAATAGTTGTGGTCCTGTCCTAAAACTTTTGGTATTTTACTTAACATTAATTTTCTGCATTAATTTTGATTTAAAAAAATATTGTATTCAAATACCTAATTGCTGAGTTTTTTGGCATGCCCTTAACTTTTGCACTAAAGAAAGCATGGTACTTTATTTGCCTCACCGTAGTCCAGGTCCTGATCAGAGGGCTCAATGAAATGTCTGACCCCAATAATACCAATTAAAGGAATCCAGAAGGGACCTTTGCATGCTCTGGTGACATTATTCTTCCTCCACTTCTACCTAGTCATTTATGAGGCATGAAGGTAGGACTCCAGAGTTCTGTACTTCCCTGGGACAAACCTCATTGTTTCTTCCCTTGAGCTCACAGCTTCACCAGCACTGCCTCAGAAACAATTCCATCATGCCCTTTTAATCAGTTACTTAATTTGACAATCAAGGTCCAAGCAGAAAAAGAAACCACAGTAGTTATTTTACCAGATAATTTAAAAGAATACTATGATATATACCACATATTTTATTTCTCTTTGAACACCCATTTCCTATATTCTTCAGCTTTTCAAACCCTTCTGTACCCCTTGTACTCACTGTTCATCATTAGCACCTCTCCTTTCCAAGCACTTCCTCATTTTATTACCCTGCTGAAAGCTGGCTCTCCCAGAGAACACTGCAACCCTCTCAGGTTGTCTCTTTTCTCTCATGACCTTGGGCCTCCTGATGGCATCTCAAATCTGCTTCTTGCTTTTCATATCTACTTTCATCTCCTTTCATCCTTAAAAACAAATAAAAATAAAACAATAACAAAACAACTTGAATCTCTTTTTTGTCAGATTATCCCACCCATGTTCCTCCTTGTTACAGTAAAACATTATTCTCTTGAGAATAAACTTTGGAGAAGCTTATGATGCTTTCTCCAAAACTTCTACCATCATGATATCAAAATCCTTGTAGAAGAGTTTTCCAATAAGCTGGCCTTTTAGTTTCAACCTATTTAGGTCATGCTTTCCTTCAGAAAAAGCCACCTTCAACATGTTTTATACCCTTCTAACATGTATGGTTCATTAATCCATCACTGTTTCCATAGCCCTCACCTCTGACATGTTCATGTTCCTTTCTTTACTTATCCTGGATTTCATTATTCATCACAATCAGCTTAATTCACCCTCTAACCCTTCATTGTATATATCCAGCAAATTCCAACCCCAGTCCAATCTAACTCTGCCTACTCTGTGCCTGAATCTTGCTGGTTGGTCTTCATAACCACTAACCCCAAGTAAACCCTTAATTCTTTTTTGGCTTTTCTGGTTTACTGGTTTTAACTTTTTTTTTTTTTTTTTTTTTTTTTTTTTGGAGTCTCACTCTGTCGCCCAGACTGGAGGGCAGCGGCCGCTCCCGGCCACCGCAGCCTCGACCCGCTGGGCTCCCGCGATCCTTCCGCCTCAGCCTTCCGAGTAGCTGGAACTATAGGCGCGCGCTGCCACGCCGGCTAATTTTTTTATTTATTGTAGAGATGAGGTCTCGCCTGCCCAGGCGGGTCTCGAACCCGCAGGCTCAGGCATTCCACTCACCTCAGCCTCCCAAGGCGCGGGATTACAGGCTGAGCCACCAAGCCGGGCTGGTTTTATCATTTTGCTATAGACTATCTCATGCCTCTTCTCTTTTCTCCTGAAACTTCTCTTTCCTCCTCGCTCATGAATTAAGATCATTAGACAGTTAATTTAGAAGCATTATATATTATGTTAGATATTTGAGTGTACATATTAGAGGTCTATTCTGAAGAAATAAATTTGGGAGGCTTACTAGTGCAGATAGTACTGAAAGCTATGAAATAGGATGAGATAATTAAAGAAATGAGTAAAAATATGAAATAAGGTTCAGTGACTAACCCTTCATGTACTCCAAGGTTTAGGGGCAATAAAAGCCTTTCACAAAGAAAACAAAGCAGTCAGTGAAGGAAAACAACCAGGAGAGAGTGGGGATGGCAAAATGAAGTGTTCCAAGAAGGTAGAGGCATGTCTTTCATCAGATACACTTAAGAAAGATAACTCAAAGCCTGTGCATTTGGAATCAAAAGCTGTACATGAAATTTATCAGACAGTTTTAAGTCCAGATTCCTTCATAAAAGATAATAGTTCAAGGTGAAGATTCAGAAAGAATTACTGAATTTAGTAGTGTTATTGAAGACCTTCACAAGAGATTTCAGTTGAGTAGTCAAAACCGATTGAATTGGGTTCAACAAACAGAGAAATTGGAAATACTAACATAAGCAATTTTAAAAATGATGTTTTACTTCAAAAAACACTATTTATTCTAAGTATAGTCTATACAGAGAAAAGTATACAAATAAGTATATAACAGTGAATTATTGCAAAGTGAATATGTAGATTCTCTCAAGGGGTTTTGCTTAAAAGAAAAGAGAAGAATGGCACATAGGCTAAAGAAATTTTTTTTTATTTTTTAAATGTGAATAATAACAGCATATTTGCATGTTAATGAGAAATGGCCCAGTAGGGAGCAAAAAAATTGGAAATGTGGAAAAGTGAAGACAATTTCAAAAGCTGAGGTAGAAAGACATAAGCTCTGTTGTGCAAGAAGACACCTGGTCTTACTAGGTGCTGTAACGGGGAAAGAAAGTAGTGGATGAATATACAAGCAGGGGACTAGATGGGCAGACTGGAAGTTTTCTTCAATATTACTATTTCCTCAATGAAATAGGGCAGATGATTAGCTAAGATAAAGATCCAAGCCCTGGCTCGAGACACTGCCAGCGGTAGAACCCCCTCTTTATCACTTACTAACTGTGAGTTTAGCCAAGTTACTCAACTGCTTACTGCATCTGTTTCATCATTTATAAAACTGTGGTAATGATAACATCTACTTTATATGATTGTTGGAATACAAAGGAAGTTAAAGTAAAGCACTATAACCGAGTCCAAAAAAGAACGTGCTCAATAAATGTTAGCTTACCTAATTTGTGCAAAACCAAATGCCCTTGCTATGTTCACTCACAAAACAGGTCCTCCTCTTTTGACCTCCCATCCCAGTAAATGATACCTCTATATTTTTCATTGTTTAGGCTAGGAACCTTGGAGTTGTCCTTAATTGTGTTTCTCTTTTACCCTTTCTCTAGAACTTAAACAAGGTTCTTTCTGATTTCAAACTCACTTGACCAGCAAATCTTTTTCTTCCAAATATATTCAGAATCTGATCACTTCTTATCACTTCCAATGGCATCATTTGGGTCAGTCTTTGTCATTGCAGTGTCTGCAAAAAGATCTTGCATTCGTCCTTGCCTTTTCTCTATATTTTCTTTTCTATGCAGCAGCCAGTGTGATACTTTTGAAATATTGGGTTCTATTACTCTGTATCATCTAGTGGCTTCTTGTCTTACTGAAAGCCAAAGTTCTTAACAATGGTTTTACAACGCCTTGTAAGATCTGTATTACCATTATTCTCCTCCTAACCTCACTCTTCCTCTCACTGTACCTTTCTGGCTTCCCTGGAAAACTCAAACGTGCTCTGTCCTAGGGTGTTTGCAGCTTATTGTTTACTTTATCTGGAATGATTATTTTCAACTTTCTCATCATACGAGGTTCAAAAATGCCAGTAATCTGCTCAAGGTCCCCAAAACTACTAATTATTTAGAACCATGGTTTAGGTCTACCTAACTACAAGTAAATGATCTTTTCGCTATATCTTGCTACACTATTGGGATTTAAGTGAGAGAAAAGATAAATGTAAGGTTTTTATTTTGGGCAATGACCAAAGACAATCTTGAAAAGCACAGTGGGATCCACTGGTCTCAGAGTTCAGGGTGCCAATGTAGATAGAGATGCTGGGTGGTGTCCAATATGTGATGTTTTTACTCCTCTGCTCATGATACGTGTGGCTCTCTGCTGTTTTCAGATTTTTTACAAACTTGTTATTCTGCCATTTAAGGTTGTCCTTCATGTGACCTCTTATTTATCCAGCCGGCTATATTATTATTAAACATTCTAGCTATGTATCCTCTTATTAGCATTCATGCCTTTTCACATTAATTTATAACCTTCACTTATTTCAAGTACTGTAACCAATTTTTGTTCATTGAGTTCCCTAATGAGTTTCCCTCTAGGGAATGGACACTGGACTACCAATTAACTATTTCTTTGGTTATCTATTTTGATCTCTTATAAGGTGTACAATAAATAATGAATTAATTGGATGAATGAATGAATAAATGAACAAATGAGCCACTGAAGTGTTGACACTTGAACCTACTGTTTGTTGAGCCTTTTTGCTAGATTTAGAGAGACTTGTAACACTGGGTATCTGATTTATGAGGTAAACTCATTATGATTGGCTCTAGCTTATTTTGACAAATGTAGAACAGAGAAAGATACATTTTCTAGATACATTTAGTCAACATTGATAAGGTGCTTACTCTGCTGAGGCACTGTGGCCACAGGGAGGAAAGTTATAATTTTTATCCTGATGCTGTTTTCAGTCCTATGATTAACCTATGCACAGGGAATTACAGAAGTACAAAAGGACAGGCTTTGTGTGAAGGGTAAAGAAGTTTGAGATGGTTCTACAAAAAGTTTCCTAAAGAATAAAATGATTCCAGGCAGAGTTTCTGCAGGTTTCAGAATAAGGAATTTCTCCTCAGAAATTTATTTTTTTAATGTTCAGATTAATAGAACCCAATAATCTAATAAATATTATGTGGCAGTTTAGTCATGATCCTTATTTTCACAATTGGTATAGATTTGCGATCCCTCTTAAAACAGGAGTAAGCAAACTTCTCCTTTAATGGTACAGATAATATGTTAGGCTTTGCTGGCCATATGATCTCTTATTGCAAATACCCAACTCTGCCACTGTAGTGGGAAAGCAGCCAGAAACGATGTACAAATCAATGAATATGACTGTGTTCCAGTAAAATTTCATTTATGGACACTGGCATTTGAATTTCCTATAATTTTTCTGTGTCATGCAATGTTATTTTGATTTCTTTTCAAGTATTTACAAGTGTAAAAACTATGTTTAGCTATTGGGCCAAACAAAAACAGGTAGTGAGCAGGATTTTGCACGTGGACTGTACTTTGCTGACCACTGCTCTTACTAACTCGTTGTTTATATTTAGTAGTAGTATATGCTGGTGTGAAACCTGCTTTTTAGAGAGTTAACTGCTATTCTGCTGGGTTATTTGCTAGTATTTTATTGTATTTTCTTTGGTATCCACTTAACATTGTATCAGGCACCTGGGATACTAAGTTGGGAATCAGCTTGTTCTCATTCTCCATCACTTTCCTGCTTAGTTGGTATTAAGGCTTGTTGCTTCCACTATTAAAATTACTCGGGTTTGTCTCTGCTGCCTTTGTTTTCATTTGTCTCACCATATCTAACTTGGATCATTGTAATAACTGGCTTGTGATTTTCTGTGTCTCATCTTGATCCCGTTCATTCTGTTATCCATGCTGTTAAATGAGAGTTTTATTTCCTTGATTAAAATTCTTTACTAGGATAGTAGGTGTTTCATAGTGATTAATAGTGCAGGCTCTGGAACTATACTGCTCAGATTCAAATCCCTGCTTCTTGCTAGGTCGTGTGACCTTAACCATGTGGCTTAATTGCTCTAAGTCCCAGTATCCTAATTATATAAGTTGTGGATTTAATAGTGCACTTCTCATGAATTTGTTCTGATAATTGTGTGAGTAAAATATTATGATATTGCCTGGCAGAAAGTATTTAAATATTAGTTGCCACTATTATTTTGAGTATTACTGAACGCTTTCCTAGCTCTTTAAACCTTGTGTATGTCATTTCCCACATGAATTCTTTATTCCATTCCTTTATTTTTTGAACAGTGCTCTTAGTGGGGCTTTATTTATTATTTTAAATTGTGAAAAACACACATATGAAATTCACCGCGTTGGCCATTTGTGAGTGTACAGTTTGTGGCAGTAAGTACATTAGCAGCATTGGGAAACCCTCACTACCAATCCATCTCTAGAACTCTTTTCACCTTGCAAAACTGAAACTCTATCTAATAACTCCCCATTCCCCCTCCCAGCAGTTCCTTGGTTACCACCATTCCACTTTTTGTCTCTATGAATTTGACTACTCTGGGTATCATGTAAATGGAATCATGCAGTATTGGTCCTTTGCCATTGTCTTATTTCACTTAGCATAATGTCCTCAAGGTCCATGCATGTTCTTCTTGCTCCATTCCTATTGCAATATTGTCAACAGGTTGTATTCCTTAAGCCTAATTTTATTTCATGAGTTAGCTCCAGGAAGGCTCTTCTGCCATTTTTTTTTTTTTTTGATTTGGAGTCTCACTCTGTCGCCCAGGCTGGAGTGCAATGGCACGCTCACAGCCACCCTAGCTGCCACCTTAGTGTCAGGGCTCTGGTGATCCTTCCGCTTCAGCATTCCAAGTAGTCAGAACTACAGTCACGTGCTACCGTGCCCGGCTAATTATTTTGATTTATTGTAGAGACGAGGCCTCGCCAAGTTGCCTGTGGGTTCAGGCAGTCCACTCGCCTCGGCCTCCCAAAATACTTGGATTACAGGCTGAGCCACTGAGCCCGGCCTTCTTCTACCATTTAAACTTCTTTTCTACTAGACCGAGAAATACCTAAGAACTGGGACCATATATTCCAATTCTGCATATTCTCAGCCCTAACGTAGAGTCTGTAATATATGTACACAATAAATTGTGCTTGAATCTAGTCTTTAGCTTCCATAAAAACAAAGTAAATTGTGGTTTATGGTCTGTGACTTCCAGGTGTTGGTTTCATAGACCACAGAGTTCATAGCATTAGTGCCTGGAGCACTGATGTTAAGTATTTCCTAAATGAATATAATTGTGAAGAAATCAAATTCAACTTTCAAATCGCTTATCTATGCAGGGAATTTATTATTTTTATTTTTGGAATTTATTTTTTAATGCTACTAATTTCCTTTTCTAATTTTAGATTCATTAATATTCAAAACTCCTATTTCTAAAACAAACAAAAGGACAAAACCAATTGTTGCTGTGGCACAGTCCAGTTTGACCTTTATAAAACCATTAAAAACAGGCAAGTTTTTAATACATTTAAATTCTCTGCAAATGTCACATGGAATGAAGCATTAATTACATTTCAGATGGAAATGATTTTTTGTTGTTGTTGAGTAAAATTCTCAAAGAATTGTTAAAGTGTGCATTCAAATTACAATTAAGGTATTTTATCAAGTTCTATTTAATAGAAGAAATAGACCAAGTCTTCAATAAATCATCAATGTGACTGTACTAATCTCTTGTACATTTAAAAATAGCTAGAAGAGAATAAGTCAAATGTTTCTGGCATAAAGAAAAGAGATTTTTAAGGTGATGGCTATCCCAAGTATACTTATCTGACATGTATAAATTATGTGAATGTATTAAATTATCACATGTACCTTGAACATATGTATCTCTACTATGCATCAATTGAAAAAATATGTTCTATAACACTTTATATGAAATTGACTTATGTGGTTTCAGATTTTTAAATAGCTAGAAAGTGTTGCTTTTCTTTTCCCCCTTTTGCTTTGATTGCATTTCATATTCCAAATGCTTCCAACTTTTTCCAGAAAATAGTGGAAAAGCACATATTCTTCATTTTTTTAAGGATGGTTTTGCTAGTAGAAATGACCTTTTGCTGTATGTTGTATAATAATTTAAAAGAAATTTTCTTAAGTAATAACTTAATTGTATTCTTAGATATTCCTAGACACCCAATGCCATTTGCTGCAAAAAACATGTTTTATGATGAACGCTGGAAGGAAAAGCAGGAACAGGGCTTTACTTGGTGGTTAAATTTTATATTAACTCCTGATGACTTCACTGTAAAAACAAGTATTTCTGAAGGTAAATATTAGGTGAATGTTTAAATTTAATAATATTCTTATTTTAACAGATTATATTTTTAACACAGCTTGTCTTTTTAAAATTATATGTAACTTTGTCATATTAAAGTTAATATATGTTTCACTGTTCGTTAGCTTAAATGCTAAATTTGTGTAGCTAGGAATTTTTATCTACATAGATTTATATCCATAGATTTTCTGTACCAAAGATACTGAAATGTTCTTTTTCTTTTTGCTCTCTATTCTCACTCATCAGTCAATGCAATCAGTCCTGTGTGTCCTGTCCACTTTGGGCATGTTGTCCCCACTATTAAGTACCTCAGTTAAGAAGCCTATAGGAAACCTATAGTATGGCAAGAAATCTGAAAACCATTTCATATGAAGAATTTAAAAAAGTTTTCAGTGTTTATTCTGGAAAAGAGAAAAGTTAGGTAAAGGACAAGGAAGAGATATGGTGCCCTTCATATAGCTGAAGGGTCTTCTTGTGAAAGAGAAGGAAACTTAACTTTTGTGCAGTTCTCACATAGAAGTTGTAGAGATTAATTTCAGCTCAAGATAAGGAAAAATTCTTAAAAACATTTAAATTGTCAAACCATCATATAGGCTATCTTTTGAGGTGGCAATTTCTCCTTTGCTCTCATCTTCAGTTACTGTTATGTATTTGTTAGAGAGGCATATGTAGGATTTTTTATTAAAAGGGTCTTTGGATTAGATGATCTCTAAGATCACTTTTCATTTTTTTCCAAGAGGAAGCAAAGCCCAATTTTTAGTTCTCTTCTTAGGAGACAATGTATTTTATAACAGTTCAGATAACATTTCAAAATTTAATTGGTTTTAAAATACCACATTTCTTAGGAGCTTGACTTTTTAGTAATTTATAAAGAGGATAGAAACAGAGAAGCCAATTAGGAGGTCTTTTCATTAGTGTGGGTTAGTGTCTGAACTTGTGTGATGGTAGAGGTAGTGAGAAGCAATTAAACTTGGAATACATTTTGCAGGTAGACTTTTATTTTGAGACAAGAAAAAGAGGAGTAAGCTTGGAGGGGATGAAGAATAGATTCTGTTTTTACCATCTCAAAATGCAATACATGCATTTTACTGCTGGTTTCAAGAACATAGACATATTGCCTAACTAACCAGAAATATTCTTTTTGTTTGTATCCAGTTAGTGCTGCTACTCTTCTTTTGGGAGTGGAGAATCAACATAAAATAAGTGTTCCTAGAGCACCTACAAAAGATGAAATTTCTCTTAGAGCTTACACTGCTCGGTGCAGGCTGAATAAATTACGTCGTGCAGCATGTCGTTTGTTCACTTCTGAAAAAATGGTTAAGGCTATTAAAAAGCTTGAAATTGAAATTGAAGCTAGGCGGTTGATTGTTCGAAGAGATAGACACCTTTGGAAAGATGTGGGTAAGAAGATTGCAGAAATCTTGAGATTCATTCTTTAAAAACATTCTAGAGATTTTATATTTCTTTTTTTCCCCCCAGTTTTATTGAGGTATAAATGACAAATAAAAATTATATATAGTTAAGGTATACAGCATGATATATGCGTACATTGTGAAACATAATTGCAATCAAGCTAACACATCTGTCTCCTCACATACTCGAGAGAGAGAGTGTGTGTGTGTGTGTGTGTGTATGGTGAGAACATTTAAGAAGTACTCTCAGCAAATTTCAGGTATACAGTGCACTATTTGATTATAAGTTTGAGCTTACTTGCTTTTGACATGCATTTCAGGAGAACGTCAGAAAGTCTTGAACTGGTTGTTGTCTTACAATCCTCTGTGGCTTCGAATTGGCCTAGAGGTAAGCATACATTTCAGATTTTGAAAACATTTTCTTTTATTATATGCTTTTAGTAGATTAGTCTCTTTAATAAAATGTGGTTTTACTTTAAAAAAAGTCATTAGTTTAGCTTGATTCATCTTTCAGTTTAAAATGTAAAAGTCCCAACAAGGGTACCTGAACGAAATATTTTTGTATGCCTAACCCCTAACTGTACCCCACAATAACATAATAAAATAAAAAAAATTAAAAAAAAAAAAAAAAAAAAAAAAAAATGTAAAAGTCCCTTAATAAATGCTCATTAGGTAAATAAACCATGCCATTATATATTATTGCCATATTGTTACATGGCAATTTACTATATAGTCTCTTAAATGTATATAATTTGGTGCTGGATGTAATGACAATCATAATAAGCTCGTTTTTGAACATTTACAAATCAAAAGATAAGGTTGTTTTAAATGCATTTCTAATTTAAATCTCTTTACTACCCAGTGAGGCATGTATTATCAATTTCACTAGCAAAACAGAAGCTTAGATGTTAAACGACTTGCCATATGCCAATAATTGGTCAGGATTTGAACCTACACCAGTCTGATTGGGTACTACTCATAAAAACGTCATCAGGATTTGAGTTATTTACATAGTACTTGGCTCAATTATATTTATGATGTTAAAACTAACTGAATTAGAAATTTAATATTAATAGTTGACTTAAAAATGCTTTTATAAAAACAAAAATGCCATCTGTGCTTCTCTTGCCTTTAGTCTTTTGCTAGTATGCTTTTACATTTTTTTCTAGTTTTCTTACCTTTCTAATCTATTACTATTTCAGTTTTTTCCAGGTTTTGTAATAGAAGTGTCTTTGGGGCTGAAAGGGATCTTTGCAATAATCTGATTTTTTTGTAGTATTAAATTGAAGCTCAGAGAAAATAAATAAATAATAAGCTTACTATGGCCGCAAAACTTGATAGCATCATTGTTAAGATCTCTTATTTCAATTCTGGCATCCTTTCCTTTTCAATAGTCAATGAATTTCTTATCAATTGGTTCTACTTCAAATATGAGGTAATTTTGGAACCTCAGTTGAAGTAAAGCCACCATATTTGGGACATAACTTTGGCAAAAGTAAAAAGCAAGAGCATTAGGTGAAAACTTGCAAGGCCTTTTAAAATCTCTTATTAGATGTAGTGTGCATTATTACCTCTACACATATTTCATTGGCCAAGGCACATTACCTGGCCAAACACAAACTAGGTAGGCATGTATTAACCTTCCACAAGAGTCATAGTGTGCATGTATAATATTTTTATAAGAATTTTTTTGCAGGGAGGTATTCACCTAATCTATATGGAGAAGGGTGAATAATTGTGAACAGTAAACATTTCACCTTGCCACTATACCTTAGGATTCTGTAAATAAATGGATATAAACTTTGAGGATTTCAAGAAAGCTTCAAAGGAAAAAAAAAGTAAACAAAGATAAATTTCTCTATTTTGCAGGCATTGATACTTTTCAGTGCTTTTCTCTTTATATTTTGTTAATATAAGGTTGCCCAATATAATTTGATATGCTTTTTCTTATTTCTGGTTGCTTTAAAAATTAATAATAAGCATGTTGCTATTAAACTAATTTCATTTGTAAGTCATTAATTATAAACAGATCTTAACTTCCCAAATTATTATCTTAAATAATTTGCAGATAGTTTTCTACTTGTTAACTATTAGAAAATTTTGAATATTTAGGTTTCTGTTGTGTCTGCATAATGTATTTAATGGGACAGTGATAATGAAATTTGAACAGCATGCCTGTATTTTACAGTTTTGTAACTTACATGGAAAAAAAAAGTACGTATTGCTTGTCAGATGACTAAGACTTTATCTTATTCCTGAACTTTGTCTTTTTTTATTGAGAAGTATACCATATATACTAAAAAATGTATAAGGCATATATGTGCAGTTTAAAGAGGTTATTTCGCAAATAACCATGTCACTTACACACTATTTAGGAAATAGAACATTGCTAGTTCCTAGAACCCTTCTCCAGTCATATCCCTTTGCTTCTTAGAGATGGAATAATGGTAACTTTGACTTTAATTTATTCTTTTCAGACAGTTTATGGAGAACTCATATCTTTGGAAGATAACAGTGATGTCACAGGGTTGGCTCTGTTTATTCTGAATCGCTTACTTTGGAATCCTGATATAGCAGCTGAGTATAGACACCCTACTGTTCCTCATCTATACAGAGATGGTAAATATTTCTGCCTCCCCTGCGTTCTCTCCACACTATGCATAAATTGCTTCTTGTCATTATTCCTTTTTCTCTTTGCATTTTACTTTCTCAAAGAAAAAAAATCTGAATAGATCTCTGTTTCCACTACTTTACCTTCCTCCACCCCCATTATTTCCCATTGTTTCCTCCGTTAACTATTTCTAATTATTCTTTCCTGTTTGTTCTCTCTACCCATCTTCTCCCTGCAGTAGACTGTAAGTCCTATGGATATCATGTTTGTCGCAGCTTGCTACTGTATTTCTGGCACCTAGTATAGTGTCTGCATATGCATTAGATGTTCATTAACTATTTGTGGAGTTAGACCAACTAATTCTCTTGATGCCTGTGTGACTGTTTTCTCATCTATGAATTGGAAATATCAAATGATACCCATCCCATAGAGTCATTGTAAGGATTAAGTAGATTCATGTATGTAAAACACTAAGAAAGTCAAATAGTGTTTTATTTGTGCTTCCTACTACTTTTTTTTTACTAGACATTATTATTATATTTTAAGGTGAAACCTGCCTTTCACAGATTAATTTTCTATGTTTTTTTTTGTTCTTTTCTAAGGTCATGAAGAAGCTTTGTCCAAGTTTACATTGAAAAAGTTATTGTTGTTGGTCTGTTTTCTGGATTATGCTAAAATTTCCAGACTTATTGATCATGATCCTTGTCTCTTCTGTAAAGATGCCAAATTCAAGGTATAGTTTTCATTTTATGTTTTATATTTTCTATTTAAGAGTTTGCTTTTGTGGTGTACTTTTTTCTTTAAAACATTGTTCTTTTGAAAAAACAATACCCAACAGAATAGGAATGCATGTCTAGGGAGTCTCATCAGTAATTCTAACCATGCCTAGTTTTTGTTGGTTTACCTTTTGCCAGTTCATCATTTTTCCTCTTAATTTTGACTTGGAAATAAACTAAACTGTGCTTCTGAGGAACTAATTCTGGGGGAAATTTCTAATTTTGATGTGGTATATTTTCAAATTAGTGCTAGTTTTTGTAGTGTATTATGAGCAATTTTTAGAAAGATCTTAGATTGGAAATATATAAAATTTGCATTATTACTGTTTAATGTGAAACTGACAATCTTTTTATACTACTATTTATTTTATTTCTATATGTTCAGAATGATTTGCAGTATTTGTTTTTATTATAAACATAATTATAATAATGAAGTTTAATACCTGCAACTTATTTCTCTATAGGCTAGTAAAGAAATTCTTTTGGCTTTTTCACGAGATTTCCTAAGTGGTGAAGGTGACCTTTCTCGTCACCTTAGCTTATTGGGATTACCTGTTAACCACGTTCAGACACCGTTTGATGAATTTGATTTTGCTGTTACAAATCTTGCTGTAGACTTGCAGTGTGGAGTGCGTCTTGTGTAAGTATAAGAAATAGAATTATTTTGCTTAATGGAATAGACTAATATTTTATTGAAACCCCCCCCCCTTTCTATACAATCTTTCTTGCTCTTTCTTAATAGAATACATTTAGGGTAAAAAAAAGTTGAGATTTTCAGAAAAATAGTATGTTACTTTTATGCCCAGAAACTTTGCCTCCTAGCCACACTTTTTTCCTTATAGCATGTGACTAGGGTTTATGCACAGGAATTACTGGTATCTCAGAATAGGAGTTGGGAAGAACAAGAAACTAATTAAATATCAAACATTGAAATAACACTTTATGTTGACAATGGTTTCATGAGTCTTATATTATTTGAGACCACTTTTAGTAGTATTAATCTTATTTTCTATATGAGAAAAATAAGATGAAGTGGTAGAATCCATTGCCCAAGTTTATACAGTGGTATTGAGACATAAATTCATGAAGTCTGACTTCAAATTATACAGTATTTCCTCAATAACAAAATGGAATGCTCATAATTGCCTTTGGTATGAGTAATGGGTTGCCAATTTCTGCTTTGGATGGAATGGCCTTTAGGATATTTGGATTGGAGATACTCATTTTTTTTCTAGGGAACTCTTCAAAAAATATTACATTTTTATCAAGGAAGAGCTTTTGGGGTCAAGGACAGAGACTTCTTTAAGCAATGATAGGGTTGTTTTCTGTGATTTTAAGAAGTTGTTAAGGTTGAACACAGCCAGTTAAACTTTTAAATATAGGAAGTACAGCCCTTTATAAAATATCTTTGCTGTAGTAAAGCTACTGAACTCTTTACCTTACCCTGGTACATTCTTAGATTTTGAATTGCTTATGTTATAGCCAGAATATTGCAGGCAGTTTTCATGCTAAAATTCAAATTGGCTAAAAACCTAACAGGAAATGAGCTATTTGGATATACTTATTAAATTCTTTGTTTAACCAAAGATATCTTTAGGGTATAAACTAAAAACCTTATATCCATGTCTAAGGGAGATCAGTTGAAGGAACTATGAATGTTTAGAGAAATAGCAAACTCTGGAACATAAATGTTTTAAGATGTTTGAAGGGCTATCTCATAATATAAGGTGATTACATTGTTTATTAACAAGCAAAATAACTATGTGTGAACAATGAAAGTTTTAGAAAGATGAGTGAGATGAGTGTTGCTTTGGTATAAAAACTTGCCAATATTCAGACATGTCTTTATAAAGAAAACCAGTTCACCATGTTGGAAGGTTCAAGCAGGAGTCACAGAACCACTTGAACAGAATGGAGGAAGTCATTGACATTTATGAGGAAGATATCCCTAGATTTTTATGAATCCCTCGTTTTTCAGAAAAATATACATATCCTTTGTTTTCTTCAAAGTCAAATTTTCTTTCGTCATCAATATGCTTGCAAGTTACTAGTCTTTTGAACATTACTGCAGCTTTCTCTCACTTGAGCAGTTTCCATATAAGCTAAGATCATTTGCTGAAAATATTTCACATATTATTTTTATATTTGGTTAATTTGTTCATTCCACAAATTTAAGTCACCACATCTATTTTCTGACCAATGGGAATTTATGTTTTTAGACTTTACAGTTTCCAGGAGGAACAGGTGTTGGTTTAATGTTCAGTGCTATTTTTCCGCAGAGTCTTTTTTCATGCTTTTACAGAAGTTACTGAGGATTTAACACTGTTGGATGTTAATGTTATTTAGTTGGTTAGAAACTCTTAGTAGTGAAGAGATTGATCTTGCATAACCAAATTTCTGCTTTTTGAAGTGTCAACAAAATAACTTTTATTGATCTTTGAGGTCACTTGAGAATACTTGAGAATGGTTCCTCTACTAAAATCTCTTCCTAACCTTTAGAAACTATGATTCTATAAGTAATTCTGCTAGCTTTTTGTTACATGCAAAAATCAGTTGGGGCTTGATTTTTCTGGAGGCATATCAACTATTGTCTAGTGGATAAAACACTAGTGACCAAATGATATTAGGGGTTTGAATTCAAACTCTGATATACATGTTTATTAGGTAGGTTCCCAAATATTTTTATAATAATCTGAGATATTTATACACACACACACACACACACACACATATATATATGTATGCAGAGATATATAGTTGATGTAAATATATATGATATTTTATATACACACACATATATATATATGTGAATTACTGTGGAAACTGGTAAAACTGTATTTTAATTCTTGTTCTAGTTCTGTTATTACTAGCTGTATGACCATAGGCAGTTGACTTAACTTCTCTGAGCCTTGGTTTCTTCATCTGCTAAAAATGAGCTAACAATACCTGATTGTGGGATTTACTGTGATGACTAAGATAGGAAAAGAAAGCTCTTGCTTGGTATGAGAATGTAGTGCATCTTAATAAATATTCCTCTTCTCTGCTCCCCTCCCCTCTCCTTTTTCTCCTTTCTTGTCTTCTTTTTTTTCTCTGTAGAATCCTATTATTTTGTGCATTTGTGTTATTTCTTATGTTTTATTTCTTATCATCTCTTTTAATAGACCCCCAGATTTAAAATGAGAATTCTACTCTCTAACTGTGGAGCAAGAGAGAAAAATGATAGTTTTTAGAGTCTGAGTTAAAGCCCTTTATCTCTTGGAATTTGTATGGGAAGCAACTATATTTCAATGAAATTTATTTTTTTGTACATGTTTGTATATAGCAATTTCATCTGAATATTTCTTTACTGCTAGGCGAACCATGGAACTCCTCACACAGAACTGGAATCTCTCAAAGAAACTCAGGATTCCGGCAATAAGTCGTCTTCAAAAGATGCACAATGTTGACATTGTTCTTCAAGTTCTTAAATCACGAGGAATTCAATTAAGTGATGAGCTTGGTAAAATCTGAGTAGAGATAAAACTTATTCTGCTCTCAGAATATTGATATGTGTATATATTATGCTAATAGACTACCTTTTCTTTTGTAGGAAATGCAATTCTATCGAAAGATATTGTGGATAGGCACAGAGAAAAAACTCTCGGGTTGCTTTGGAAAATAGCATTTGCTTTTCAGGTATTATACAGTCAGTACCTTTGCACTTTTTATCAATTTTGAATACTGATATATAAAAGTAATTTGAATCAAATAAAGACTAACAATAATAACTATTATTTACTGGACTTGTTCTTCCCCACAAATGTGATAATTGTCTTGCCTATATATTCCAATTTAATCTTCATCACATACCTACAAAGTAGGTATTGTATACCTCATAGATAAAGAGATTGAAACTGAAGTTTATATCATTAATAAGAAGCAGAACTAAGATTAGAGCCAAGGCTTGTATGACCCCAAATCCTGTGTTCTTAACCACTAAACATGCTATCATTTCTATGTAGATTGTGTTTGTCTCTTAAAAAAAAAAAAGAGTTTTTTTTGTGTGTGTGTGCTAAAGTGTCCAATTTGGGCACTCTAGTCTCTTAGTTTTTTAACTTTCTGATAAGGTTATTTTAAATTCTTTACCATTTCTCTAAACAGAGCACAGGTACTTTAATTTCTGAGTGTTAAAAATAACATATGAAAAGTATAAAGGTATTTACCTTTGTGTTTGTGTGTTTCAGGTGGATATTTCCCTCAATTTAGATCAATTAAAGGAAGAAATTGCCTTTCTAAAACACACACAGAGTATAAAAAAAGCAATGTCTACATTATCATGCTGTGCTGATGTTCTTAATAAAAAAGACAAAAGGATTAGTAGTTCATTTAAACATTATGGTGAAAACATAAAGTTATTGATGGATTGGGTAAACGCTGTTTGTGCCTTCTATAATAAAAAGGTAAACATTTTTATTTTTGTTTTAACACAATATCTTTGAATAACTTTTGATGAAAGTCAGTTAAACAATGCATAAAATGTTTTCTTGCATTTCTTAAGCAAATCTAGTTTATATGTGTAAGCCAATTTTTCCTCAAACCAGTGAACATACTGTCAAATATATTATCCAATCTTTCACCTATTGTATAATGAATGCATGATCATTTTATTTATCACTAAGAAAGACAAAATGTCCTAAATGGGGATCTTATGGTACATGAAAGTATCATACCACTATTATAAAGGTCAATGCAAATAACCCCAACATGCAGAAAGGAACAGCAGAGAACTTACCACTGGGTAGAAAGAAAAAGAAAAACAAAATTTAAGTTGAGTCTTTTTATAATCATTTGTTAGGTTGATACTATATTTCTGTATGAGGTGTACTATGTGTAAATATGTGACAAAAATTTACCCTAAACACTGTTGATAAACTATCTGGTAGCAAATATAAAACAGGAACAATAATGCAGAGTACTTGTAACTAAATATGGTAAGCCTGGATATACGATTATACCTTGAAAAAGCTGTAAAAGTGTAGAAAAATTGTTAAGTATGTGCATAATCTTCTATGTTTTAATTAAGATTGATCATCATTATTTATAAACTTCATATTTAGAATTTGCATACTGGCCAAAATTTATTTCTACTATTTTGTGATCCTTCATTGACATGTGATTACAAAAAATGAGAATCCACTATATTTGTAATTTCCTAAGACTTCCATAGCAAATAACTACAAATAGATTACTTAAAATAGTCATTTATTCTATCACTGTTCCAGAGGCTAGATGTCTGAAATCAAGGTGCTGGCTGGGCTGTGCTCTCACTTAAGGTTCTAGGGGAGACACTGTTCCATTCCTTTCCCTTAAGTTCTGGTGGTTGCCTTGACATTTCTGGCCTTGTAGTTGCATCACTTCATTCTCTGCCTCTGTTAGCACATGGTGTTCTACTTGTATATCTTATTCTGTGTCTCTCTCATAAAGACAACATTTGTATTGAGTTAAGAACTCATTCTATTCCAGTGTGACTTCACCTGAATTAATTAATCTGTAATGATAGTATTTTCTTTTTTTTTTTTTTTTTTTGAGTTGGAGTCTCACTCTGTCGCCCAGACTGGATTGCAGTGGCACGCTCCCGGCCACCGCAGCCTTGACCTGCTGGGCTCTGGCGATCCTGCCGCCTCAACCTTCCAAGTAGCTGGAACTATAGGTGTGCGCTACCATGCCCCGCTAATTTTTTGATTTACTGTAGAGATGAGGTCTCGCCAAGTTGCCCAGGCGGGTCTCGAACCCGCGGGCTCAGGCAATCCACTCACCTCAGCCTCCTAAAGCACGGGATTCCAGGCTGAGCCACCGAGCCTGGCAATGATAGTATTTTCAAATAAGGTTTGGGAGCTTCTGGGAAGGACATGAAATTTTGAGGGATACAGTTTAACCCAGAATGATAATATAATCATATCCTACTATTGGAATGGGTAGTATTTTATAATTGAGAGTTTGGCTATGAATATGTCATTATACTATGTACTGTTAGCAATGAAATTCCTATTAAAAGAAAATAATGGACTAAAAAACCACTGTATCTATATTATTGTCTAAATACAGTAAATTGTTTTTCTGGTATTTCTAATCAGGTAGAGAATTTTACAGTGTCTTTCTCTGATGGTCGTGTGTTATGTTACCTGATCCACCATTATCATCCTTGCTATGTGCCTTTTAATAAGATATATCAGCGAACTACTCAAACCGTGGAATGCACACAGACTGGTTCAGTGGTATTAAATTCATCATCTGAATCCGATAATAGTTCTCTGGATATGTCTCTTAAAGCATCTGATCATGGTTAGTCCCTTTTTGTTAATTAAGTTTTCCAATTCTTTGCCATGTGTGATTTTTGGCTACAGCAATCTAATTTCTCTTTTTCACTTGCATAATAGAAAGTACTTCAGAACTATACAAAGAGCTGCTAGAAAATGAAAAGAAAAACTTTCATTTGGTTAGGTCTGCAGTTAGAGACCTTGGTGGAATACCTGCTATGATTAACCATTCGGATATGTCAAATACAATTCCAGATGAAAAGGTAAGTAAAAGAAGAGTTTCTTAAGTAATAACTGAATAAGTGTCTCAGAAGATAACAGTAAGTTCTGTATTCTTTGTTGATTTTGTTTTCATCTTTTTGTGTTTTTTTAGGTGGTTATTACTTATTTGTCATTTCTTTGTGCAAGGCTTTTGGATCTTCGTAAAGAAATAAGAGCTGCTCGACTTATACAGACAACATGGAGAAAATATAAGTCGAAAGCAGATCTCAAACGCCATCAGGTATTCCTAGAAAATAAAAACACTATAGTATAAACTGTACTTTATGATATACCAGTAGATTAATTTTTGATAATTATTTTTACATTTTACTGATGTATGAAGTTGAGATGAGCTTGACCTCAACTAGTGCTGTCTGACCTTGGACAACAAGTGTCTGGTTTTGCAATTCAATTAGTAAGCTCATCTTGTTTTCCATGAAGCTGTCTTCCGGTTTGTCTTTTACTTTTAAAAGTAGTATTTTGGTTTCCTTTGTTATATTTTTCAAAATGCTTAGGATCTGGGTATGGGGCTAGAGATGCTACTTATTGTTTCCCTTTGTGCCCCAATAGTACAAAAATTTGCATTAATGTACATTTTTTTCTTAAGTTCTGAGAAACTTGTCATTTTTAATAATCTGAGAAGTGGTCTCTGATTAAGTTGAACAAACTATTTTATTTCTTTTATTTTCTTGTTCTAATAATTAACATTATATTTACTTACCTGTAAAAATAAAACCAAGCAGCCATGCCTAATAAAATTTATCATAAATATTTTAGAAGTAGGTTCTACTAGATTTTGCCTCTCAATTTTGAATTATAATATATCTATGATAAAGTTCTTGATCTAAAACAGCTAAATTTTGGCAACTCTGAAACATAACCTGTTTTTTCATACCATATCAGACTTAGAAATAAGACTAATTGAGATAATTCACCCTTGCCCCACTCAAAACCTTCATAATAACTTGTGGGAAATAGACGAGTTCATACACTTATAAATGGTCTTCTCTGCTGCTATGTATGCTCCATGCCTTATAGTGGCCCTCAATTTCTCAGGTCTGCCTCCTTGCCCACATATCACTTGGAGGATAACTATACCTTTGGAAGCTTCTAGGATAATTGTTTAAGGATAGTTTTCAGGGAAGACTCTTCTAGCCAGTTTTCAAGTTATATTATTCATTCTTTATAAAAAGTGGTATTGAGAGTTTTAGAATGATAAGAAATAGGTGTCAATCAGAATATGTGTATTCTGCTTTATTTCCTGCTTACATGGCCTTATATTAGTTGGATATTAACTGTAGAGTTTTCTTAGCTTTTTGTTAGTGAGATTTCCCTCTGTTGAGTGCCAATAGTAGAAATTTTCATTTTTTGAAGGTTTAAATTAAGGAAATTCTATACCTATGGTTAAACTTTGTGAACTCAGTCAGATTGCTACTGTCCTTTCTCCTGGTGACCATACTCTCCCTGTAATACAATTACATTAACATCCAGTTATATCTCTCCATAGTCTATCCGGAACATCAAGCAGCCGGCTCCCTATATATCCTAGTAAAATATTACAAACTAGTAAGCATATAAACATTATCTTGAGATGGCTGTTTTTCAGGTTTTATATTGTGCTTGTATGTCATTGTTATAATTTATATAAATCCATTAAGAATCAAGTGGCTTGAGCTTTTGTATTAACAAAGAGACATTGGCAAGTAGCAAAGATTACCTGATGAATTGTGTAGGGGTCCCCGATACATGTTCCACTTCTCAGCTCTTCCTGTCAACAAATAAGTATAAACTCTAAAGCAAAGTAACTCCTAGATTTTGGTCCATATATGAGACGAAATAAGCTGGTAACTGGCTGGTTATAAAGTCAATGATTATAAAGTCAATGTCTGCAGGCATGGAAACTTACCATCAGCTTATGTAAGTTTTCATATAGTTGCTAATTTTAGTAATCTATTTACTTCTTGAATTTATTTACTCTCTATCTTTAGCTTTTCTAATGTCACATAAGTTGTTGTAGTATTTTAGTTAGCTTATGAAAGAAATGATCTAAAAACTGAAGTTTTAATTCACCTTTGCCTATTTTGTCCACGAATGCCCTTGACTCTTAGAACTTTTGACCCAAATGCAATATACTTCTGAATTGCAACATTTAAAAATGTATTTATGTAGAGAGGATGCCTAAAAAAAAAAAAAAGTATTTTTTTTTAGTTGGAGTCTCACTCTGTCACCCAGACTGGAGTGCAGTGGCACGCTCCCAGTCACTGCAACCTCAACATATTAGGCTCCAGTGATCCTTCCGCCTCAGCCTTCCAAGTAGCTGGAACTACAGGCGTGTGCTACCATGCCCGGCTAATTTTTGATTTATTGTAGAGACGAGGTTTCGCCAAGTTGCCCGGGTGGTCTTGAACCCTCAGGCTCAGGCAATCCACTTGCTTCAGTCTTCCAAAGTGCTGGGATTACAGGCTGAGCCATGAGTCCGGCCAAAAAAATACATTTTAAGAAAGAAAAAAACATTAAAATTGTAATACTCCATATGATGAATACAAGTCACATTTGACTTTTGCAATTACAAGAGGTGCTCAAAGTGGTTACCATCAGCATCCAGATATTTCTGACTACAGCGAACATCTCCTAATATCTCTTAAAATGTGTGTACTTTTTTTTGGTACCCCTAGTTTAGTTTAACAATAAGAGTGTGCTTTTAACTTTAATCTCTATACCCTTAAAGGCATAGGTTTTACAGGTGCACTGACAATAAATGACTTAACCAACTTACTATACATAATCCCCCTAGCCCAATTTTAGAATTGTCTAGTTTTTCTTCTCAAAGGAATGATCTAATATATAGCCCTTACCATTCCTTAATAATTGTTTTGGTCTATTGATTAATCTTTTTAGTCTTTTTTATGTATAAGAATAACATACTGATCACTTCCATAGTTGTGTTCCCATATTGTGAAACCTCCATTCACAGATATAATCCACTGATTGTTACTAATTAATAATTGAAATTATATTAATAGCTAATCTCTGTGTAGATCCTATTCTAACATAGTGGCCTATTCCAGACAGCAACACAAAATGTTGTCAGACATACTGTAAGTTCTTCCTTTCCACCAAAGGAAATAACTCTTATTCTAGTTTCCACTTCTGTCGAAGTGAAGTGGCACATCTAACAGACAGTATAGCAAAATGACTCTGAAGCTTGACTGCCTAGTCCAGATCCTGGCTATGTTGCCAGTAGACTGACAGGCCACTTGACCTCTCGGCTTCAGTTTCTTTCTTGTCATAAGGGTAGTATCTGCTTATTTGTTCTTATGGTGTTTTTTTTGTGAGGTTTAAATGTATCATTCATGAAGTCATCAGGATGATGCCGGACATAGATGATATTATTATTCATAGAAATTTATTAACAGAAATAAATAGAAATACCGGAGGGTCTTGCCCTCTAATGCTCCTAGGGAAGCTAACTCCTCCTTGACCACTGATGTGTTGGGTACCTCAGATATCACTTCTCAGAACCCAAACTATACTCTCTTAAATTGACCCTCTATGGCTTTAGACCATAGTGTATTCTGTGCTGAAGGAAGAAGTGTTTTGTTTCTCCCCTTTGGTGTATTGCTATGTTCAATTTGTTACAGTACTATAAAGCATTTTTTTCCCATAAAATTTACCTAGTTCCTAAAAATCAAGCGTGACTTTATTACACCCAAATCTGAGAAACATATCACATTATACTTTAAATTGCCTTTAATTTTATTATTGAGGATCTATGATAGATCAAACATGTCTGTGATCTTTATCTTAGATTATGGATTAGGAATCTTTGTTTTATCATGAAAAATACATCTACTAACCCACCTATCAGCCCTTTTGACTTGCCCAGAAGTATCAATATTCCAAAGTTGAACACAAGAAGCCTGGGCCATTTTATTTCCAGGATCGACTTGATTAATGTTTAACATATTATCTTACAAATGACAATTTAAGGTCTTAAGTGATTGTTTAATTCACATTTGCGGATTTTTTTTATTTTAGGAGAGAGAGAAAGCTGCAAGAATTATTCAATCAGCTGTAATCAGTTTTCTAACTAAACAACGATTAAAAAAAGAAGTTAATGGAGCACTTGTCATTCAGAAATGTTGGCGAAGAGTCTTAGCACAGAGAAAATTATTGAAGTTAAAAAAAGAGAAACTGGAAACAGTTCAACATAAATCAGCATCAGTTATTCAGGTATAGTATCGGACTAATTTTGAATTTAAAAAATTTTAATGACTTTTTTTAAGGAAACAGTCAAGTTCTAAAGAAATTTTCAATGATTTGTTTTAGAATTCTTTACTCCTTAATTTGATGAATATTTACTACCTGGAAAACTCTTAGGTTTGTTCAGCGTCAGACTGAACATAATTGAATTGTGTTTGCTCTGATGAAGCAAACATTCTAATTCTATACTCCTTGTTGTCTTCTTTGTTTTATATTAGAGGTTTACAATCTTCTACTCCATGGGACATGTTGGCATATGGATCCATTCTGCCTTGTATATCTATTTAACCAACCAGGTTCTCTTTTTTATCTTTACTATGAGTCCTGGAAACTTCTCTTTTGGAACAAATGTACACATTTTTCTCTCTAACTTACTTAATTAGCTTTTAATGGATATATTAGTCTATAGAATGCCTATGTAATTTTTCTTTTTAGAAAAAATGTATCTACTTTGCATAATATATTCTTAACATCTCTATAAGTTAGTTTTTGATATTAAATTATATTTTAATAACATTAGAGAGATGTGCTAAATTTACTATTTGTAAATGCCATGGAAACTTCACCGTCTAAATTTGTCTGTTTTATGAATTTGAAAGTTTTTGTGTCTGGCTACCATGGTAAATGAGAAGTTCTAGCTTAATAAATTGTCTCTTGAATCTTTTAAAGATATAAAACATTACATATAGGAAATTGCACAAAACAAAAATGTAGAGTCTAATGATTTTTCACAAAATGAATACCTGTGTAATCACCACCTAGGTCAAGAAATAGAATATTGCCAGCCTCTCAGAAGGCATTTCTCAATTAACCCTCCCACCTAGTTCAAATTAACTGTTATGCTAATTTATGCTGATCATGTATTTTCCAGTGTGTCCTCTTTGTTCGCAATAATTTAATTTTGCCTACCTCTTGAATTGTTATAATGGGTTCAAACCATATGAATTATTTCATTTGACATTATTAACATTGGCATTTTTGAGATTTATCAGTGTTGTTGAATATAGCTATAGTTTAATTTTCTTCTATACTATTTCTCACTAATCTGTTTTATTGTTGAACATTTGACTTTCCAGTTTGAGCTATTATGAAAAAGGTGTTATAAATGTGTCTTTTAGTGTGAATTGTATTTATTCCATTCAGAGTATTCTTAGGAGTACAGTTGTTCTTAGGGCATATAGGCATACTGTGTTTAATTGTACTTCACAGGTATTGATTTTTTTTGCCAATTGAAGGTTTGGGGTCACCCTGTGTTAAACAAATCTGTAGACAACTTTTTCCAATAGCATGTGCTCAGTTCATGTCTGTGTCACATTTTGGTAATTCTCAAAATATTTCAAACTTTTATATGCTATGACAGTCTGTGGTGAGTAATCTTTGATATTACTATTGTTGTTTGGTTGTACCATGAAACATGTCTATATAGAAAACTAAACTGATAAAGGTTTTTGTGTGTTCTGACTGCTCCGCTGATTGGACTTTCCCCATCTCTCTCCCTCTCCTCTGGCCTCTCTATTCCTTGAGACAAAGTAACATTGGAATTAGGCCAGTTTGATGATCTTACAAAAGTGAAAGGAAGAGTCTAATGTCTCTCACTTTAAATTAAAAGCTAGAAATGACTAAGCTCAGTGAGGAAGTCATGGTAAAAGCCAAGATGGGGAAAAAAGTTTAGTTAGGTCTTTGTACAGAGCAGTTAGCCAAGTTGTGAATGCAAAAGAAAAGTTCTCAAATGACATTAAAAGTGTTTCTTCAGTGAACACACAAATGATAGAAAAGCAAACATACTTATTGCTGATATGGATAGAAGATGAAAGTAGCCACAGCATTTCCAAATTTGACCTACCATGTGTTTTTATAAATGCAGTTTTTTTAGAACTCAGCCACACCTTCTTGTTTTGGACTGCTTTTGTATGACAATAGTAGAATTGATTTGTTGCAACAGAATTGGTCCACAAAGCCAGAAGATATTTGCTATCTGGCCTTTAATAGAAAAAAGTTTGCTGACTCCTAATTTTGATGAATGTTTTATGTGTACTTAAGAAAGAATGTCTATTCTGCTGTTTTGGGGTGCAGCATTCTATAATGTCAGTTAGGTCCATTGATTATAGTGTTCAGTTCTTTGTGTCCTTATTGATTTTCTTACTATTCATTTTCTGCTGAGAGGGAGGTGTGTCTCTGACATGGGAATCTGTCTTCTTTCAATTCTTTCTCTTTTTCCTTAATGTATTTTGAAGTTCTATTGTTAGGTACATACACATTTGGGATTGTTGTGGCTTTTTGATGGGTTGGCCCTTTTGTCATAATCATAATCATAATATCATGTCATTCTTTATCCCTGGTAATTTTCCTTGCTCTGAAGCTTACTTTGCTAGCTATTAGTATAACCACTCCAGCTTTCCCTTGATTATCATTTATGAGGCACATATTTTCTTCTTTTACCTTTTGCTTAACTATATCATTGTATGTGAAGTGGGTTTTTTAATAGACAGCTTATAGTTTTTGCTGTTAAAATATTTTAATTGGTGCCTTAGACCATTGATATTTCAAGTATTTATATATGTTTGAAGTTAGGTCTATTATTTTATTATTTTTTTCTGAATGTTCCCTCTCCTTCATTCTTTTCTTTCCCCTTTCCTGTCTTTTCAATTATTTTAATACTTTTAAATATTATTTTAGTTTATTTTCTTCTTGAGTATATCCCTTTATATAAGTTTTTTAGTGATTGTTCTAGGGGCTACAGTACACATGACTTTTATCCACTTAGAATCAACATTTTCTCACTTTCAATGCAATACAGAAAACTTTCCACTCTCTGGTTCCTTACACTCTTAACTCCACCATATTTATGTTGTCGTTCTTATTACACCTCTGTACATGAAAAGTCACACCAGGCAATGTTATAATTTTTGCTTCCGGTCATAACAAATATTTTAAAAGCACATATGGAGAATATTTTATTTGTGTAGATATTTATCATTTCTATTACATTGCTCTCATTACTCATGTTTTTAAAGTTCACTTACTTTTCCTTTATTCAAGAATGTGTTTATTTCACATTCATTCCTGAAACATATTTTTTGCTGATTCATAGTTCTTTTGCTAAAAAAAAGTTTTGTCAGTTTTTTCCAGTCTTTATGATTTCTTATGAAATCATGTCATTTGAATCATTACTTCTCTATAGGTAATGTGTCATTTCTCTCTGGCTACTTTTTCAGAATTTTTCTCTATCATTACTTTTCAGTGGCTTGATTATTTTGTCTGGCCATGGATTTCTTTGAATTTATCTTGTTTCAGGTTTATTGATCTTTATGAATATGTAATTTTATATCACAATATTTGAGAAGATTTGAATCAATTATATCCTTAAAAATACTTTTTCACTGCACTTCTCTAGGATTCTGTTTGAATTGTTAAAGCATTTGAATTTGTCCCATGGGGGCTTTTTTTCTGTGTCTTTTTATTTTGGTAATAATTTTTTTTAATGCAAATTATGAACTAATACTGATACATCATTGTAATCTAAAGTTTGTAGTTTACATTAGGGTTCACTCTTTGTGTTGTGGGTTGACAATGCTTATGTTATTTATCCACCATTATAGTATCAGTTTCACTGACCTAAAAATCCTCTGTATTCCTTCTATTTATCCATCTTTTCCTATCTCCCTCCCTCCAACCCCTGGTAACTATTATCTTTTTACTTTCTCTATAGTTTTGCCTTTTTCAGAACGTCATTTAGCTTGAATCAGATAGTAGGTGACTTCTTTCACTTAATGACATGTATTTAAAGTTGTTCCATGTCTTTTCCTGGCTTGATAACTTTTTTTAAGATCAGTGAATAATATTCCATTGTGTAGATATATGAGGGGAACCCACAAAAAAAAGGAATTAATTTTTGGAGGATGGGCCCTTTGTAGTATAGGCTACTCCCACTAAGTAAGTGCTCTAGAACCCACTGGCATCAGTGTAGCAGCTAGTGTTATTATGAGAGGCTGTGGTTGGCTTCAGTGAGTTTCTTTTGGTGATTCTTTCAACGCACTTGCCCATTTCATGATGGATGATTTACAAGTGCGCCTGACCACACAGTGCTGAGTGTTCAGCAGTTTTTGACCAAAACATGACCCCTGTACCCCATCATCCCTATTCACTCGATCTTGCCTCTAGCAACTTTTTTGTTTGTTTGTTTGTTTCCCTGGATGAAGAAAGTCCTCAAGGGGAAATATTTTGCTAATGTGGAAGAGGTGAAACAAAAACAGAGAAAAAGGCATTGAAATAGATGAATTCAAAAACTGTTTTGAGCAGTGAAAAGACATCTTAATAGGTGTAATGCATCAAACTGAGAGTACTTTGAAGGCGACTAAAGTTTAAACATGTAAGAATAAATACACAATTTTTTATAAATAAATTTGGGGTTTTTTTGGAGTGGTTCCCCCAGTACTGCAGTTTTTTTGTATCCATTTACTTATTAAAGATATCTTAGCTGTTCCTAATTTGGGGCAATTATGAATAAAGCTGCCTTAAACATTTGTTTGTAGGTATTTGTATAGACATAGGTTTTCAGCTCCCTTTTGTGGGTACTTGAGAGAGTGATTGTTGGGTTGTATGTTAAGACTATGCTTAGCTTTCTAAGAAACTGCTAAACTGTCTTCTGAAGCAGTTGTACTATTTCGTACTTCCCCAGAAAGTTCCTGTTTCTTCATCTACGTTTTTGTCAGTATTTGGTGTTGTCAGTGCTTTGAATTTTAGCCATTCTAATAGGTATATAATGGTATTAAAATTATTTCAGTTTGCAATTCCCTAATGGCATATGATGTTGCGCATCCTTTTATATGCATGTTATAAGTCATATATCTTCTTTGGTGTAAGGTGTCTGTTCAGATCTTTTGCCTATTTTTAAATTAGATTGTTTGATTTCTTACTGTTGAGTTTTAAGGGTTCTTTATGTATTTAGATACCAATTTTTTATTATGTTTTCTTATGAATATATTCTCCCATTCTGTACTTTGTCTTTTCATTCTCTCAACAGAATCTCTTACAGAGGCAAATTTTTTAATTTTAACAAAGACAAAATACTTTTTGTCTTTCGTGGATACACTACTTTTAGTGTTGTATCTAGAAGGTTATTGCCAAACCCACAGGCACTTAGATTTTGACCTGCTATCCTTTAGGTGTTTTATAGTCTTGCATTTACATTTAGGTTTATGACCCAATTTAGTTAATTATTGTAAAATATAAAGACTTAGTATTTAGGTTCTTCTCCTCCTCCTCCTCCTCGGATGTATACTTGTTTTAGTACCATTTGTTAGAAAATAACTATCTTTTCAATTCAATTATCTTTGCCTTTGCCAAAGATCAGTTGACTATACTCTGTCGGTCTCTGGCTTGACTTTTTGTCCTGCTCCATTGATTTGTTTCTTCTTTTGCCAATATTACCCTGTCTTTATTACTGTAGTTTTATAGTAAATTTTGACTTTGGGTGGTGATAGTCCTCCAATTTTGTTTTTCTTCAATATTATGTCTGCTGTTCTGGGTCTTTTGCCTCTCCGTATAAATTTTTTTCAATTTAATTTTTTTATATAGGTATTTAAAAGATGTGGGGTACAATTCAGGATGAGGTATACAAGTGGACACCATACAAGTAAAGTTTGGACCTCCCTTTGGTCCCCACTTTGCCTGGTTTCAGATCAGGTACCCTTACTGATGTTGTGTTTCCCCCTCCTGCCCGCCCGGGCAGTATCCTGCTACTGCCAATTCCTTTCTTACAGTATTATGGTAAATGTTCAGGGTCCATTTATGAGTGAGGACATATGGTACTTAGTTCTTTTTTTCTGTGACAGATCACTGAGTATTATTGACTCTAAATTTATCCAAGTTGCTGTGAAGTTGCTGTGAATGAAGTAATATGTTTGTCCTTCTTTATGGCTGTGTAATATTCAATTGTGTATATGTACCATATACTTTTTTATCCAGTCCAGTTTTAAAAGGCAGAACAGTTTGTTCCGTGTTTTGGCTATTGTGAATTGTGCTGCAATAAACATGCGTGTGCAGGCATCTTTTTTGTAGAATGCTTTGAGTTCATCTGGGTATTTTCCCAGTAGTGGGCCATATGGAAGGTTAATTTCTAGTTATTTTAGAAATTGTCACACTGTTTTCCATGGAGGTTGAACTAGTTTGCATTTCCACTAGCACTGTAGAAGTTTCTCTTTTCTCCACATCCTTGCCAGCATCTGTTGTTGTATGTTTTATTAATGATGGCCATTTTTAATGGGGTTAGGGGGTATCTCAGTGCGGTTTTGATTTGCATTTCTCCGATGATTAGGGAACATTTTTTCATGTGTCTGTTGCCTGCCCATATATCTTTTTTTGAGAAGTGTCTATTCATTTATTTTGCCCACTTTTTAATTGGGCTGTTTTTCTTTTTTTTTTTTTTCGATTCCGCATGTTTGAGTTCTTCATAGATGCAGAACTGTTTTTTTTCCCATTCTGTGGGCTGTCTCCCCACTCTCTTGATGGATTCTTTTGCTTTACAGAATTTTTTTTTCTGTTTAACAAGTTTCCACTTATCTATCTTATCTCTTATGACATGGACACCTGGAGTTTTTATCAGGACCTGGTTGCGTACTCTGATTTCTATAATGGTGTCTCCTGCATTTTCTAAGGTTCTTACAGTTTGAGGTTTTTACGTTTAGGTCTTTGATCCATTTAGAGTTGACTTTCGTATATGGTGATAGATAGGGGATCTATTTCAATATTCTACATGTGATCAGCTAGTTTTCCCAGCACCATTTACTGAATAGGTTCTCCTCTCCCCAGTGATTGTTGTTGGAGGCTTTGTTGAACATGAGTTTGTTGAGAAATTGAGGTTTTGCTTCTGGAATCTCTATCCTGTTCCAATACCAGGCTGTTTTGATTTTTGTAGTTTAAGTTATTAAAGTTTGAAGTCTGGAAGTTTGATACCTCCTGCTCTGTTTCTTTTGCTAAGGATTGTTTTGGATATTCGTGGTCATTTATGTTTCCGTGTTGTCATTTCCAGATATGAGAAGAATGATGTTGGTAATTTAATGGGTATTGGATTGAATCTGTAGATTGCCTTTGGTAGGATGGACTTCTTAACAGTGTTGATACTTCCTATCCAAAAGCCTGAAATATTTTTGCATGTGTTTGTGTCTTTTTGGATTTCTTTGAGCAGTGTTTTGTAGTTTTCATTGTAAAGGTCTTTCACATCTCTGGTTAGGAAGATGCCGAGGTATTTCAACTTTTTGTGTGGCTATTGTGAATGGGATTGTGCTTTTTATCTGGTTCTCTGACTGTTTGTTGTTGGTATATAAGAATGTGACTGTCTTTTGCCCATTTATTTTGTACCCTGAGACTTTGCCAAAGCCCTTTATCAGTTTAAGCAGATTTTTGACAGATTCTTTTGGATTTTTGAGGTATAGGATCATATCATCAGCAAAGAAGGCTACCTTAACTTCTTCTTTTCCTATATTGATACCCCTGATTTCCTTCTCTTGTCTAATTGCTGTTGCTAGGACTTCCATCACAATGTTGGACAGGAAGAGTGAGAGTGGGCAGCCTTGTCTTGTTCTGGTTTTCAGGGGAAATACTTCGTTTCTGTTCATTTATCTATATGCTGGTTGTGGGATTATGGTAGGTGGCACTTACTTTTTTGAGATATGTTCCTTCTATGCCTAGGTGTTCAAGGGCTTTTTTGTTTATTTTATTTTTATTATAAAGTTGTGGGGCACAATTCAGGATTAGGTATACAAACTTTGATTATGCAGGTACCCTTGTTGATGAGGTGTGCCCCTCCCTCCCCTAGCAGTTTCCCTCAACT